>CAUYQV010185387.1:0-22291 GCA_963574575.1 Galagoides demidoff
CCTGTAGTCCCAGCTACTTGGGAGGCCGAGGCAGGAGACTCGCTTGAGCCCAGGAGTTGGAGGTTGCTGTGAGCTGTGATGCCATGGCACTCTACCCAGGGGGACAGCTTGAGGCTCCATCTCAAAAAAAAAAAAAAAAAAAAAAACTATTAAAAAAAAAAAGAAAGAAAAAATCTTCACGTTGTAGGTACAATTTTCATAGTCATGGACAGAACTTCAGACTCTTCCTCACTGGATCCAGGGTACAGGAACATATCAGATGTGACTTGCTTCAAGTGTGTTCTTTGCTGCTGGTACTTTGCCAGAAATCCTTGCATTCATTTTTATGTCTATCATTGCCAAAGACTATTCCACTTCTTTTAAAAATGTATGTAAGAATGTAAATTTTATATTTCTTTTAGAAGAGGTATGTGTGTTTATAACAAGGAAAGTCTTCAATTCATGAGGCTTCCTCTTGACTACTTTTCCCCTTTAAAAAAGAAAAGTTACAATTATTTAACTAAAGAGAAAATTGGACAAAAAGCAAGTTAGAATATTCTAGGCAAAGAAAAAAATGATAGGATATAGACAGAAATGAAGGCAGCAACAGAGACGTGCCTTTACAATGATGGAAAATGCTCCTGAAGCCTCAGTACCATGCTCAGGCATCGCTGGATGTGAGTGACAGTATAAACTATGTGTCATAGATTTCTGCATTCCTCTGTAGGAAGGCTTAGCATTTCGGTATATTTTCTATAAGAGAAAACAGATGTTTTTTAAAGAGCATCTTCTGAATTTGCCAAATAGGAAAAAATAAAAAAAAGCAGTAGTCTAGCCATTGCCTCTGTAAGAGATAATGAGTACGGAGAGCCTTGTGTGATGGTGCGGAGAGAGCCATCATTAGACAGAGGTGACAAGAAAGAAAATAGTGAAGGAGCAGACCAAGTTTCACTCAAGAAATAGACTGGCTTTATACTAGGAAAATAATTTTTTTTGATGCAGAAATCATATCTTTGGGTTCACACCTCTCCTGATAACCTAGATTAATTTAATATCATTTGTAATAAATTTAGTATTCTCTATAAATGCTTAAAAAGGTCTATATTTATGTGCTTTCTAATGTGCAGTCCCACAAGGGGAGGAGATGGGAAAAAAATGTAGGTATTAAAAATACCAACAATCTTATATTCTTGATCCTACCTGGGGTTTATAGAAGAATAAAAACATAAAGACACAAAATTCCTTTTTAACGTTAGACTCATTTTTTAAAAATTCAGGTATGTGGCATATTTAATGAATTTACATCTCAGAGCTATGCCATACCTCAATATAATTTTTAAAATTTGAGCACGCAGGGCAAGGTGGCCCCTTTCATTCTCTTAGCGTTTGGCTACTTAAAAATAAATATTGAAGTTGAGGAGCAGAAGCAAGACAGAAAATGAATATTAAGTAGATACTTATTCCTCTTCAAAATTAGAAACATTAGCACCAGGCGTTGAGTCAGGTGTGTGTCGAGCATTGAAGTTTTTCTTCAAAATAGAAAAAAAAGTAAGATGTTAATCATCCTTAACCAAACCTTAAAATATTATTTTTAGGTTTTGGGGAGATTTAGTACCTGAGAGCACAATTTTTTTTTTTTAATTTTAGGGTAGAACCTAGTTATTCTTAATTGTCAACAAAATCTTAGAGTAAGATTCAGTGGTAGATTGATAGATTGAGGTGTGAGATTAGGTAACCTGAATTTATTCGTTCTTTCATTCAAAAAGTTTTAAGGCTTGATGGGTGGCTCATACCTGTAACCAACATTTTGGGAGACTGAGATGGTAGGATCACTTGATTTCAGGAGTTAGAGACCAGTCTGAGCTACCCGATCTGTCCAAAAACAATAAAAAAGCCAAGTCTTGTGTCATGTACCTATAATCTTAGCTATGTGGGAGGCTGAGGCAAGAAGATTGCATCTCTTGAGCCCAGGAGTTCAATGCTGTGGTGACCTATGATTTTAATTCAGATTGGATGATAGAGTGAGACCTTGTCTCTAAAAGAAAAAAAAAAACAGAAAAAGAAAGAAAAGTTTAGTGAAGAAGAACATTTGCTACATTCTAGATTTCATTGCCAAGCCTTGGAGACGTAATGATGAAGGAAGCCAGACCCTCCCTTGCTCTCTTGTAGCTGGCAGTCTAGAAGGAAAGACAATATTAATTCCTTACTAAGCATGCTTAATAGTGAGAAGCACTCTGATGGAGGGGGCAGAGCCTGTAATGCAGGACTTGAGATTTGAAGTAGTTAGGATGTCAGGAAAGGCTTCCTGAAGAAGACACTTAAATGAGATACGCAAGCTGGGTAAGCAGATAGGTGAGGAGGTGTGTCTGTGCCAGAGGAATTAGGAGCAGGAGAACCGTGAGATGGAGCCAGTGTTATGGGATAAATGGGGAGCAGAGGCTGGAAGCAGATCACACAGGTCCTTGGAGACCACATAGTAATTGATCTTTATCCTAAGAACAGTGGGAAGTCATTGAAAGTTCTGAAGTGAAGCAAGTAGGTGACTTAATCAGACTTCCAGCTTAGCATTTTATTTATTTTATTTTTTTATTAAATCATAGCTGTGTTCATTAATGTAATCATGGGTACAGTGTGATAGTTTTACACACAATCTGAAATGCTTTCATCAAACTGGTCAACATAGCCTTCACGGCATTTTCTCAGTTATTGTGTTAAGACATTTATATTCTA
The DNA here is from genome assembly GCA_963574575.1 of Galagoides demidoff. Classification (NCBI taxonomy): domain Eukaryota; kingdom Metazoa; phylum Chordata; class Mammalia; order Primates; family Galagidae; genus Galagoides; species Galagoides demidoff. Next base: position 2,710 of record CAUYQV010185387.1, read on the forward strand.
CACCTAGTAAATTCCACATGTACCCTTGTAAGATGCACGGCAGGTGTGGTCCCACCAATTTCTCTCTCTCCCCCCGACCTCCCCGCCCCCTTTCCTTCCTCTCCCCTTTCCCCTTCTTTTTGGGCTATAATTGGGTTATAGCTTGGCATTTTAAAAGAACACTTCGGCTACTTTTTTGAGAATTGATTGGCTTTGGCACAGGGTTGTTAGGTTAGAGCAGGGTAGTTCTAGCAAGAAATCCCCAGGAAAGAGACAGTGGTCACTTGTTTCAGGTTGGTGGGGGGGGGTATGGAAGGAAATGAAAGGATTCAAAGATCTATAGAAGATAAAATTGACATGGAAAATGATAATAACATGGATATGGGAATTCTCTCTCTCTGTGTGCGTGTGTGTGAATGTTATATATTGTATACATCATATATGTCATATGTGATACAATATATATAAACACACATAGATGGGAATGTGAGTGTGTGTATCTATGTATATCTACTTCAGAGTAGTTCATTATAAAGGATGTTCAAAAAGAGCAATCTTTATAGTTAATTTCTCTTTTTTTATCAGACCCTCATGCTTGCTCTTACTTTCCCTGCTAGGTATAATGGTCAGGACTTGCAGGTAAGTAGAATATGGGATTGTTGTATAAAATGGAAGGAAAAATTTTATCTTATTTCAATGATTTTGACCAGTTTCATTATAGTACACACCTTATTCTTTTTCAAACTGAGTTATGCCAACCTTCCCCAAACCACTAATCAATGAAGTTACTGAAATAATGACCGGGCTGTGATAACATATTACAGTGGAAATGACAATAGACAAGAATTAAAAGGGAAGAATGCTGAACGACACTCATTGCCATTCTCTAGGTAGAGTGTGAATGATTCAGGGTCAGCCCAAAGAATGATCCTGCCGAAGTGACTGGGGTTCTGGACTTGAGACTTGAAGTTACTGATTTTTTTTTTTTTATTGATTTTTGTCTGTCATAATCATACCTTTCTTTTGGATGAATTTTGCAACTTTTATGGTTCTGATTTGTGGAGTAGTTTAAAAAGGCATAAATTATAATTAAAATTTCCATGTATTTTTCATACCCTCGTATAAGTTTTATTCAGCTAGCAGTTAAGTAACTGATCACCCTATAAATATAACTTTAATAGCTTAGTTCCCTAGATAGCATCTGCCCTGGAATGCTTTATCCAAAAAAAGTTTTCCTGGAAATTTATATTTCTGTTGTACAGGGCTTATTGTTTATTGACTAGTTGGAGATGGGTTATGGCTGCAGGATGTAGGTGATGTGTATGAAACACGAGCACTTAGACCTTTGCATAGCACTTGGGCATAACATTAAATTTCCTTTTGAAAATGATAAACATTGGGAAGTGACATGTGTTTTAGAGGATGAACTAAGTTACCGAAAAGCACTGAGCTAGGCCAAGATTTTATGGAATGATTTACTTAGAGAGGGCTTTGGTTGACTCAGATGACCAGATTTTGTCGGCTTCCCGGGGAAGTGTTTCAGATACTTGCTGTGGTATGTCTTCTCCATTATATCACCAAAGTTCCGAGATGCTACACGAAGCCAGTGCACTGTGCGCTGCTGTGTTACCTCCACCTGCTCACAGCAGGAGAGATATTGTAAAACACCTTACAAGGGCTTTCTTGCTCTGTCTCTTGTTTCTAGATCTTTTTTCTTTTTAAAATACACATCCTTCATTGAAAATTAACTATAGAAAATCACAAGGTACCCCAGAAAAGATCAGGGAAGTACTGAGTTTGGCTGTAAGCCTGTGTTCCTAATCATACAAATAGTTATTTCGAAGTTGGGGTTTTCTATCCTGAATGATTAATTTGGCTTAGAAAGTCTTTCTGTATGTTACCATTCTTTTTTTTTTCTTGACTATTACATAGAAATGTCATGGACAGACAGTTTTTAAGATGACTGCCACTACGAATCACAGCCATCTTAGCTTAGGGTCCCTTTTGTGTTTTAGAGTCCCTTTTGCGTTATCTTCCTGAGAACAATATTTCTCTCTGCCTTTCTGGAAAAACAAGATACTTTTTACTCTCTGTTGAGAAGATTACTTATATCCCCTCCCCTATTCCTAGTGTGTTCTTATCTCTGATTAAGGTAATCTATAATAATCACGTGACTCCTTTGAAATTGTTTTTAAGAAATATTATCAACTCCCCCCCCCCATTTAACTTCATTTACTGGTTCTTGGTTCCAATTCTACCACCTTTCTTTTAAGAAATTCTTTCTTGACTCTGGAATGTTCCTTGACTATGGGAAGATAAATATAAGATTTTATATGTATACAGTATTATCATGTAGTTTGTGTTCAATTTTAAAAGTTTTCTGAAGCTTAATCATTTATTTTCTTACTATGGTAGATATAACTGTCCTCATTCTGTAGTAGACAAATCAGAGTTTAGAGAAATTAAGTAAGTAATTTCCTTACAGTAATATTTGTGAAAAATGACAAAGTCAGGCCACAAGCTATAGCTGTGCTATTTTAAAAAAATATATAGTCCACGAATTAAAAATATTTAATAGATCACATATGTGAAGCAATGTCTTTGGCCTTGGGGAGTGGCACTGAGGCAAAGAATAAAAGATAAAGTCCCTGGTTTCGTAGAGTCCACCATTGGGTATTTTGACCACATTTTCCCCACAATACATGCAAAACCAGCATGTCATCACTTACATAATCAGTTGGGTAGGCGTTCCAGTTTATTCCTCTTCATATTACACTTGGCAGAGATCACATTTTGAAGGTTTGTGGCAACCCTGCCTTCATCAAGTTTACCAGGGTCAGTTTCCCCAAGCGTGTGCTCACCTGGCCTTCTCTGTATCACATTTTGGAATTTCTCACAAGTTAAACTCTTTCATTCTATCTGCGATGGCGATCTGTGATTGGTGATCTTTGATGTTACCACTGCAATTGTTTTGGGGTTCCCCAAACCGTGCTCAAATAAGATAATGAATGAATCAATAACGGTTGTGTGTGTTCTCATTGCCCACCAACCAGCCCCCCCCCCACTCTCCTCCTTCCTCTCCCTCTCCTCAGGCCTTTCTAAACTCGAAGGCATAATAATATTGAAAGTAGGCCAATTAATAATGCTACAATCACCTGTAAGTGGTTAAGTAAAAGCAAGAGTCTCATGCCTCTCACTTTAAACTATAGACATGATTAAGCTGAGTGAGGAAGGCATGTTGAAGGCTGAGATAGGCTTAAAACGAGGCTCGAACGAGTGAGCCAAGCTGTGACTGCAAAGGAAAAGTTCTTGAGAGGAATTAAAAGTGCTACGCCAGAGAGCACGTGAGTGATAAGAAAGCGCAACACCCTTACTGTGATGGGGAGGAAATTTTAGTCGTCTGGATAGAAAATTAAACCTGGTACAACCTGCCCCTGAGCCAAAGTCGAATCCAGATCAAGTTCGTAGCTCTTTTTAATTTTCTGAAGGCTGAGAGAACTGAGGAAGCTGCAGAAGAAAAGTTGCAAGCTCGTAGAAGTTGGTTTGTGAGATGTGGGGAAAGACGCTGTCCACGTGACGTAAAAGTAAAAGGGGAGCAGCAGGTGCTGATGGAGAAGCTGCAGCGAGGAGCCAGAGGATCTAGCTAAGATGGTTGCTAAGGTTTTCAGTGTAGACGGAACAGTCTTCTATTGGAAGATGCCACCATCCAGCACTACATAACTGGGGAAGAGGAGTCAGTTTCTGGCTTCAAACCTTCAAGGGACAGCGCCACTCTCCTGTTAGGGGTAAATGCAGCTGGTGACTTTAAGCCAGTGCTCATTTGCATTCTGAACATCCTAGGGCCCTTAAGAATTATACGAAATCCTACCCTACCTGTGCTCTATAAATAGAAAAAGCCTGGATGATCGCCCATCTGTTTACAGAAGGGTTTACCGAATATTTTAAGCCCACTGTTGAAACCCGTTGCTCAAAGAAACATTTTTTTCCCAAATATTACTGCTCATTAACAATGCAGCTGGTTACCCAAGAGGTCTGGGGGAGACACTGGAGGAGCTTCATGGTGTTTTATGCCTATTAATAGAAAATACATTGGCAACCCATGGATCAAGGAGTAATTTTGACTTTCAAGTTTTATTATTTGAAAAATACGTTTCATAAGGCTATTGCTTCCATAGATAGTACTTTTTTTCATGGATCTGGGCAAAGTAAATGGAAAACCCTTTGAAAAGAATTCACTATTCTGTAATAGATAGCATTAAGAATACTCAAGATTTATGGGACAAGGTCAAAATATCAACATGAACAGACATTTGGAATAAGTTGATTCCCACTCTCACGGATGACGTTTGGGGGGTTTAAGACTTCAGCGAAGTAAGTAACTGCAGTGTGGTGGGAAGAGCTAAAGAACTAGAATTGGAGCCTGAAGATGTGGCTGAGTTGCTGCAATCTCATGATCAAATCTGAATGGATGAGGAGTTGCTTCTTTATTTTTATTTTTTAGCCAGGGCTGGGCTAAAAAGGGGGCAGCGGCCCCCTCTGGCATGTGGGGCCGCTGCCCTACCCCTTTGAGCCACAGGCACCACCCAAGGAGTTGCTTTTTATGAATGAGCAATTATAGTGGTTTCTTGTGATGGAATCTACTCTTGGTGAACAGGTTGAAACATGAACATTGTTGAAATGACAACAAAGGATTTAAATATTATGTAAACTTAGTTAATAAAGTAGCTACAGAGTTTGAGAGGATTGACTCCAGTTTAAAAACAAGTTCTATTGCAGGTAAAATGCTACCAGATAGCATCACATACTACGTTATTGTATATTATTTTAAGAAATTGCCACAGCCACCCAAGCCTTCAGAAACCACCATCTGGATCAGTCATCAGCCATCAGTATTAAGGCAAGACCTTCTCCCAGCAAAAAGATTATGATTTGCTGAAGGCTCAGCTGATCATTAGCAGTTTTTAGCAATTAAGTATTTTTTAACTGATGCATGTACATTGTTTCTTTAGACACAATGCTATTGCATGCTTAATAGACTTCAGTATACTGTAAACATAACTTTTATGTGTGCTGGAAATCCAAAAACCTTTGTATGACTTTATTGCAATATTCACTTTATTTTGGTGATGTGGATCTGGACCCTCGACACCTCTGACATATGTCTATAATCAATTTAACCTAATCATGGAGCTTCCTTTTTGTTAAAAAAAAAACTGACCACTGAAATATGATAAATACAGTATGATTTTCAATTTTTCTTAAAATAGAATGAGAAGGGAACTTGTAATTTTTGCCTTTGGCTGACGGTATGCATTTTCAGAACAGTTGGTTGAGCTGAGGGAGGCTGCAGCAACCATTAACTAGAGCCAGGCTAAATGATCTGTACACAGAGTGGCCTCCCAGTCTTGGCTGTAAACCTCATGAGTGGGCCAGCTAATGGAGCATGCCAGAATACCACAGCCTAGGTACTGCTGGAGAGCTTAGACTGACTGTTGCTGATATTGGTATCATCATTCCATTAACTTATATCAAGAATCTATCTTTTATCTTGTTTTCTTTTATACCCCATTTTTACTGTAAAGAATTCTACAGAGAATTCTCTTTCTAATTGCCAGCACAAATCAAGACTTATAATAATATTTATGTCTTTTAATAGATCCCACAAAATAGCAAGTCATAATTCTGTGAGTTAACTATTTCCATGAACTCTAATCACTTAACTGGAAATTTGGTGACCCTAACTATGCTGGAAAAGTTCTTTTACCCTAAGCTGTTTTCTAAGAATTCTGAAGAGGCAGAGTTTCTGAGTAACATTCTAGTATAACCACACACCCTTAGGGCCCTTATTGATGTGGAAAATAACTTAGAATGAAATTTTCACCGAGAGTCAAACCCTGGAGGCTATTTGAAGTGGAGACCAAACAATTACTTAATGTTTTAGAGTAATTTTTAGTTTGTTTGAAAATAATATAGTTTTAGGTCAGCAAATCAAGGCAATCTAATAGAGATTCTAATAAAATTCTAATGAAAATAATAGAGAGGCACCAAATGTGATGCTAGTTGGCTGCTACAATTTTAACTAAGATAATGATTAAAACTCCATATAGAAAATATAAAGTTATATCATTAGAAGTTTTAATTACCTTGGGCGCATGGAATATTGTGAAATAATTTTTTCAATTAATAAATTATTTTTTATTGTCATGGTGATATAGAGGCTTCTAAAAACAAACACAACCTCTTAGGCTTGGTACATGTACAGGAGAGTTAAAAGGATGTCTTGGATCCAGCCAAGAGGGGAAAGGCTGCAGTTCTATACATTTCCAGCAGGGGTCAATATGTTTTCATCATTATAAACTGAATGCTCAGAGAGCAAGCAGCAGAAGTGTTGATCCTAATTGGAGCAGACACAAGGATCTTCTATAATCCTCTGACATCCTTTTCAAATAATAATTCTTAGGTGGGTGGTGGGCTGGTGGCTGCAATGCCAGTGCAGACTTCTCTACAGTGAAGCCTAACCATTGTCAATTATTTTTGATGTATGCTAGCTTAACTTAAGTCTCCCTCTTACTGGTTTTTCCAACCCACAGAAGGGTATTCCTCCTCCTAATTATTGAGACCCAGTACCCAGGATGGTCAGAACAAGTGTGTTAGTTGGGCTTCAGCATGCTCCATAACCCGTTCCTTCCTTTTCCAGCCTCCCTGTGCTCTTCCTACTCAGCACAAAGAGGGAGCACACACTTTCAGTCAAATGTCCTAGGAGCATTTTACTTATTATCCGAGTCATTTGATTTTAACTCACCAAATGCCAGTACTTGGAGGCAACTAGAGATATGATAATGTGTATATATGGTCACAGCAGCAGGCATATAGCATCCAGTAGCTTAATAATTAAGACTAAACCCTCCCCTGCCACACACTTTCTAATAATTTGTTCAGGGCTCTGCCAGCCAGTGGAATTCAGGGAACAAATTGTCATCCTTCATGTGCATGTTAAGGAATGGTGGTTGCCTGAGTCTCCAACTGTCATGCAGACGCGTGAGTTCTCTGAGTCAAAAAGGCAAAAAACAAACAAACAAAAAAATATGTCCTGCCCCACATTTGTAAGCTCATTTTTTACTCTCCTTGGCCCTGACTACAGCCCTTTCTGCTGAGCAGGGGAATGAATGTCTCCATGTAGAGACATTTTCAAAAATCCGATTCTGGAGAGCTGAGGAGTGTTGCAGCAGGAATGTATTACCGGGACACTTAGAAGGTGGTTAACCGCTTGAGTGCTGCTGCCTACACTGGGGAGAGCAGGGAGGAATTGCACATCGAATACAGCTTGAACTCCACAAAGCTTAGCTGAGGCGGGATTTTAAAGTGATGCTCTCCTACATCTCTGCAGGTGTGTGGGGCGGAGGAGGGGCATGCGCTGTGCACAGTGAAGCCCGGGTTATAAAGGTGAGACCAGAATTAACAGCAGGTATTGATCTTCAGCTAGGTTTATAGGGGCTGGGATAATTTCCCCCTTATATAGAGTCTAAGAGGTTCCTGAAAGAAATTATTCTATCACAGACATCAGTGTCAGGAATAAATATATTCATGTAGGTACATTTTAGATAGCCTCTAAAAATGTGAAGATTTATTTTACTTTCAAGGATTACCAGTACCCCTGAATGAATCAATAATAAAAACAAATCCAGTCTCTTTATTTTTCTTGGCAAATCTTGCTTTCAAGGTTATATTGAGAAAGCAATATACAATTTACATTTAAGCAAAACAGCTGATAAAATTTTTTGATGGGCCTACTTTTTAACCCCTTTACTGGAATTCCCTATTTACGTAAAAAATCCCAACTTAAATACCTTTCTCAAATTCAGGGTAAGATAGGAGGCATAACTGCTGTAAACTGATGAAGAGGACAGCAGTGATTTCAGCTTGGGTCTGAGACCATCTGACAAGTAATACTCTGTGTCAGGGGAAGCTGGGAGGAATTTGGAGCTCATCCTTGGCTGTTGCAACAGATTGATTAATTTTTTTAAAGGTTATGGTTAGCATGAATGGAAAAATGGTTCAGATGAATGCATCTCATGAATGAATCATATATTTATTTATTCAAGGACTATTTACTGAGTGCCTGCTGTCTGCCAGGCACTGATGTAAGTATTGGCACTGTATTGATGAATAAGATAGACAAGGACTGTCTTCTCATGGAGCTTACATTCTGCTTGTTAAAATACCCATACTTTGAAAGTAGATAAGTGTATGTTCTAAAAAAAAACCCTCAGTGCATTTTTATTTCCTCACTTCACACATTTGCTTCTTCATATTTAAAATGGATGCTGAAACACTCCTTATATTCTTTGAAGGTGAAAAAAAATACATAACTTCAGGGTGAACTACAGAATTTCAGCAACTGTAGAAAGTGCTTCAAAACCTAAATTGGGAACGGAGTGGATGTTAAAGTGGTTTACAAATAATTAGCAGATCAGGATGCTTTTTAGTTCATGCATCCATTCATAAAAGTGAGCAAAATGCGTCTGGAGCAGCTGACACCAGAGTTCAAGGTTGCCCATTTCCTCTGCAGGAGGTCGTGGTAACTAAACATGACCATTTCTTGTTCTCACAGCACGGCTTCGGGAAAACCAAATGGTCTCTGCCCTCCAGAGTTCTGACCTCATGAATTAGGAAAAGTGAGAGGAAATGGCTTCCAAATTATGTTTTAAACCTTGTAAGGATTTTAATTCTATCCATAGAATTTACCAGGAAATAATGAAACAACCTTAAAATGGAATAAATAGGTATTTGTCTCATCTACTTATTCAAGTTAGATCTGGGCTCAAAGAATGATTCCTTGTTTCTAATGATTTATTTGGAAAAAAAATACCTATTTAAAATCCTTAATTGCAACCCATACTTTAAGCTATGCTATATCTTTGCTTATTATGAGGATGGTATATTTTTTTCCCTAGGTATCTGGGAAGCGGATAGAAGCCTTAGGCATCTATTCTAGCCAGATGTAATGGTTATGTCATATTTTCCCCTGTTCTACTTTGGATCTTGGAGAAGAAAAGCCTCAGGACCAAAGATGGGACCTTTTCCTTTCCTATTACCTGGGTCCTGACGGGCACCCTCCTCTGTTTTTCTCAAAAGATGTGATGTCCATCATTTCCTTGTTCACAGTTACCTTGAATTATTGAATAGTCACAAAGCACCAGGCCTTGCAGACTCCCTGACTACAAGAAATGTCCCCAAATTTCTAAAAGTAATGTTGAAATTTTCTTTTTGAAGATATCAGAAAATCCGGACACTCTTGCTTTTTTTTTTTTTTTTAAACAGAGTCTCATGTTGCCCTCCGTAGAGTACCGTGGTGTCACAGCTCACAGCAACCTTAAACTCTTGGGCTTAAGTGACTCTTTTGCCTCAGCCTCCCGAGTAGTTGTTGCAACAACAACAACAAAAATAGCTGGGACTACAACCACCTGCCACAATGCCCAGCTATTTTTTTTTTGTTGCAGTTGTTGTTTAGCTAGCCCAGGCTGGATTCGAACCTGCCAACCTCAGTGTATGTGGCTGGCACTGTAACCACTGTGCTACAGGCACTGAGCCCAGACACTCTGGCTTTTGAAAGTTCTGAAATCTTTTAAGAATAGAGGCTACTACTTTCCTAAAACATATTTTCTATTTCTAGACTGACTTAAACTCCTTGTTAGATGATACCTACACAGTAAATAGGGAGCACAGAAGAAAGTGTTGTTGTTTTTTCTGAGGACTCTTTCTCCCTCTCTTCCTGCACACATCCTTCCCCTCTCTCTTCCTCCCCATTCCTTCCCCCTTTCCTCTTTTACTCCCTCTCTGTCACTAAAAGATTGCCTCAATCATTGGGTATTTATTATGCTAGAGTATTTTTCTGTCTTTTATATGACTTGATATTTCTGGTTACTATAAGGGTATTAAACATTATAAATCGATTTTGAATAAAAGGAATTGGTTATGTTAGAGGTTTTCAGAAACTGTCCAGAGTGAATTTTCTTAGGATACCAAGAGAAATGTATAAGGAAGAAATCATTGCAGGAAATTATTATAGTAGACAACTTTTAGAATTTTTTTTTGTTTTGTTTTAACCTTAGAGCAGAACTCTTTTTTCCCTACTGTATAAAAGCTTGCTTTTATCACAGTGAATTCTTTCCTTCTCTATTAGGAATAAGATAAAGGTACCATGTGAAATCTGGGTACCCTATTAAAGTATATTAATCTGAGGCAGTAGGCAATACATAGAGGCTTAGGTTATATCAGAGAAATTTAGTACCTCCAAGCTTTAATTCCTCATTGTTATTGGATCTTGAAGGAAAATTTTCGTCTTGGTTCTTAATATCAGGTGACTTATTTTCTGTTTCTCCTTTATCTACTAGAAAATTCAAAAATCAAATTAGGGAACTATCTGTAGAACTTAGGAATGCCTTTTGTGTCTTTAGTAACTCTATTTTACTTTTTAAACTTTTTTATTCTTTCTGACTATATTTTTTCCTGTGGAATTATATGTTTTTACATATACTATCTCAAACAATTTTAGAATAAAATTATATTATGAATAAGTAAGTAAAAATTATAGTTACATTTATTGTTGTTTACTAGGTGTTAGGTTTTCACTGAAGCATTTTACATACACTGTCACGTATGGTATAAAAAACAACCCCATGGTGTAGGGTATCAACTAAGCATGCATTCAACTACAGGTAGCTGCATATGTAATGAAGAGTTACCTAAATAAAGATGGGAGTATGTATCTTAACATAACATGAAGTCTAGAAACAGTAGCAGTTGGCATTGATTTGAGAATTTAGTTGGTATTAGAACTAGCATTGGTGAGATTCGTTTGCTCCTTCCTTCGTGTACTTAAGAAGGTTCTGGCAGTAGCTCAGAAAATTATGCCTGTATTTAGCAATGGAATAAGAAGAAAAGGTTTGACCAGTCTTGTGTTTTGCTTTTATCAGGAAGCAAAGTTTCTCCTGAAAGTTTCAGCCAACTTCTGCTTATATCTCATAGCCAGAACTGTGTCATATAGACCCTACTAGATATAAGAAAATGAATACTGAGGAGAAGAAAAATCACTGTGAAATGATTTTGAAAGACATATTGAGGGGGGAAATTAAAAAATGCTTAATAACTGTTAGTACACAGACACTGAAAATTTAGAATGGACATTGGCTATAAATAATTGGTAGGGCTTTACTGGTAAGTACTCAAAGACTTATCTCTGAGTCCAGGATTATTCTCTATATGGGTTATTGGTTTATAAACTTGATATTATAAATGAAGAAATTAAGATTTAGAAAATTTAATGGCCCAAGGTTGTACTGTGTACCCAATGGTGGGCCTAGCTTTAATTCAGCATGATTATCTTGATTGTTTTTAATTTTAGCTAATGCGCTACACTGTGTATCCCTAAATATGTACATTTAAAAATAGCATACGTATGTGCATGCTGATACTATTATTATACTAATAAAACAAAGCTTCCAAGGGCACATTCTAGTCTTGCTTGATGCTACTAAATTGAACACACACAATAAATTCCAAAATATATTGAGGAAATTCAACTTCTGATGATGGCAGGCAGCTTGTCTTGGATGACCCCCCCAAACATAACAATTATAAGTTCTGGATAAAACTTGAAACAGTACTAACAATGAATGTTTGAAGACCAAACTGGAGCCAACCCTTGAGAGTAAGATGATGCATTCGGTGAGATTTGAGTCTGTACAGTTTTTGGTCTGAGAGAATTCTCACATATACGAGGCATGGAAATGCTAGAACTCAAGCTATAAGCCATGGTGTTAGGGTCTTACCAGTCAGAGAATGAAGTCTGGGTGAGTAGAATAGCTAAAAACCGAGAAGAAAATTCCCAAAAGAAGCAGCACAGAGGGGAGCTCCAAAATATGAATATAATTGCTCTTAACATTCTTGCCTAAATGAAACTGCATAGGAGAAGGTGGAATGGGAGGGGATCTAAGAAGCTTGTTGAGGAAGAATAGATTGAAGGCTGAAATAATTAAGTAGATATTTCATCTAGTGCCCACCACAGTGGAGGAGGCATATTTTGATTTGAGGACAGCCAATTTAACTGATTGCCAAAGCAAAAATTTATACTCTTCAGAGGAAGAAAACAGAATCCAGGGACTTTACAATTTAATATCCACTAGGTCCATAACACTAATAAAAAATCCTAGACATTTGAAGAAGCAGCAAAATGTATTTAATAGCCAGGAGAAGATGGAATTTAGACAAATCGACTCCAAGAAATAAATAGTAAAATTAGGAAACAAAGACTAATGAAGTTATTAATTGGCTTAATTGTGCTAATCATTTCACTATGTGTATATATATCAAAACAACATATCACACACCTTAAATACACTCAAGAAAAATTATAGTCAAAATTAATAAATAGGTGGGACATCTCAGATAATAAACAAAAACTATAAAACAAGAACCAAAAGAAAATTCTCAAACTGAAAAGTTCAATAACAGAGATTACAAACCTTAATGGAAAAGGCTTCTGAGTATATTGAAACAAGCAGAAGAATGATTCAGTGGACTTTAAGGTAGGTCAAAAGAAATTGTCCAATCTGAGAAACACAGGAAAGAAATGATAAGAATAAACAGATCTCCAGTCACCTTGGAATAATAGGAAGTATCCTAGCATATATTCAGTTACAGTCTTAGAAGCTCAGGGGAGCAAGGGAGAGAAAAAGAGAGAGCTAGATAGATAAAAGTAGAAATAATTCTCCAAACTTCTTTCCAAAAGGAACATACGAGCTTGTATTTCCACCAGCAGTGCAGAAGTGTTCCCTTTTCTCCACATCCACACCAACATCTGTAATTTTGGGATTTTGTGATATGGGCTACTCTTCCTGGAGTTAGATGATATCTTAAAGGGGTTTGGTTTGCATTTCTTTGATGATTAAAGATGATGAGCATTTTTTTCATGTGTCTGTAGACTGTGTGCCTGTCTTCAGAGAAGCTTCTGTTCATGTCTCTTTCCCACAATGAAATAGGATCACTTGTTCTTTTCTTATTAATAAGTTTGAGTTGTCTGTGGATTCTGGCTATTAGATCTTTGTCCGAAATATAACCTACAAAAATATTCTCCCATTCTGAGGGCTGTCTGTTTGCTTTACTTCCTGTGCTCTTGGCAGTGCAGAAGCTTTTTAGTTTGATCAGATCCTCGTAATGTATTTTTGATGTAGCTTCGATTGCTTGGGGGGGGTTTCCTCATAAAGTATTCTCCCAAGCCAATTTTTTTCAAGTGTTTCCCCTGTACTGTGTCCAAGAATTTTTATAGTTTCATGTCTTAATTTTTCAGTGAGAGTCAATTCTTTTTTTTTTTTTGGGGGGGGGCCAGGGCTGGGTTTGAACCCTCCACCTTTGGCATGTGGGGCTGGTGTCCTATTCCTTTGAGCCACAGGCACTGCCCAAGAGTCAATTTTTGTTAGAGGAGAAAGGTGTGGGTCCAGTTTCAGTCTTCTACAAGTCGCCAGCCAATTCACCCAGAACCATTTATAAAATAGGGAATCTTTCCCCCAATTTATATTTTTGATAGGCTTATCAAAGATCAAATGATAAGTGTCTGGGTTCATCTCTTGGTTTTTAACTCTGTTCCATACATCTACCTCTCTATTTTTGTGCCAGTACCATGCTGTTTTGATCACTATAGATTTATAGTGTAGTCTGAAGTCTGGTAGTGTGATTCCATCTGATTAGTTTTTATTTCTGAGTAATGTCAGAATTTTGGAGAACACTCAGTGATCTAAATGTAGACCTGGTGTTTGATTCTGCAATTATTCTACTAGGTGTATATCCAAAAGACAAAAAAATCACTTGGCAACAAAGATATTTGCACCAGATTGTTCATTGCAGCTCAATTAATAATTGCCAAGTCTTGGAAGAAGCCCAAGTGCCCATAGTCCCTTGAATGGATTAATAAATTATGGCATATGTATCCCATGGAATACTATGCAGCATTAAAAAAGATGGAGACTTTACCTCTTTTATGTTTACATGGATGGAGCTGGAAGATATTCTTCTTAGTAAAGTATCTCAGGAATGTAAAAACAAATATCCAATGTACTCAGTACTACTATATAACCAATTTATAATCACTCACACTTTCATATGAGAGATGAATCACAACTATAGCCCAGGATGAAGGAGGGAAGGGAAGGGGGATGGTTTTATGGAGGGTTAATGGTGGGACCACACTTATGCAAGGGTACAAGTCCTCTGTCAAGTTTTGAACGCAAATGTCTTAATACTGTCATTAAGTAAATGAGGTGAAAGCTATGTTAATTAGTAGGATATAAGCACTCCAATTTCTACAAATAATCAACATATCAAATCCCACAAAGGTGTAAGTGTATTCATAATCTATGTATATATGACTTAATTTAACAAAAGAAGCAGAAATAATACTTAAGAAAAATAATTGAAAGTCCCCAAATTTGGAGGAAATTATGATCTTACAGATTCAGAGAGTTCAGGAAGTGCTAACCCATATAAAAGTTAAAATCCCACATGGTCAAATTGATGAAAACCCAAGAAAAAAAATCTTTTAAATTTTTTATAGCTATTGTATGCTCATGAATTGGAAGAATCACATTGTCAAAATGTCCATATGACCCAAAGAGATTACAGATTTAGTGCAATTCTCATCAAAATACCAGTATCATTTTTCACAGATTTAGAAAAAATAATTCTAAACTTCCTCTGGAACAAAAAAGAGCCTAAATAGCCAAAGCAATTTTAAGTACAAAGAAAAATATGAATATATCACATTATTTGATCTCAAATTATACTGTAAAACTATAGTAGCTAAAATAACATGCTACTGGTATAGATGTAGAGACATGGACCAAAGGAATATAATAGAGAACCCAGAAATTAAACCATATAGCTATGACCAACTGATCTTTGCCAAAGCATGTTCTGGTAAAAGTATGCCCTATTCAAGAAATTATGCTGGGAAAATTGGATAGCTGTATACAGAAGAATAAAACAGAATCCTGTCTCTTGCTGTATACAAAGGTTACCTTAAGATGGATTAAAGACTTAGATATAAAACTCCAAACTGAAAAGAGTTCTAGAATAAACCATAAACATCTCTTCTAGCCGTTCATCTAAGCAAAGAATTCATGACTAAAACCCCAAATACAAATACAGAAATAACAACAACCACAAAAAAATGGGACTTAGTTATAAAGTTTCTTCACAGCAATGGAAATAATAAAGTATATAGACAACCTATAGAATAGGAGAAAATATTCACAAGCTCTATATTCAGCAAATGACTAATATCTAGAATCTACAAAGAACTCCAATCAGCAAGAAAAAGCAAATAACTTCCTTAAAAAGTGGCCAAAAGATATAAACAAAGCTTTTCAAAAGAAGATATACAAATGGCAACAGACATATGAAAAAAACAAGCTCAATACCCCAAATTATTGGAGAAATGCAAATGAGAACCACATTTTGGTGCCACTTTACTCCTATTAGAATGGCCAAAATTAAAAAGTCAAAAAACAATAGAGATGGGACTAGAAACTAGTAAAACCTCTCTGGAGAAAAGTATGGAGATTCCTCAAAGAATTAAAAGTAGACTTCTCATTCAGTCCTGAAATCTCACTTGGTATCTATCCAAAGAAAAAGAAAATTTTATACGTGTGTCAAAAAGACACATATACTTGAATGTTTATCGCAGCAGAATTCACAATTACAGAGATGTGGAATTAACCTGAGTGGCCATCAGTTGATGAGAGAATAAAGGAAAAGAAAATATCATGTGCATGTACACACACATGCACACACACACACACGCCTGTGCACGCATGCCATGGAGCACTACTCAGATGTCAAAAGAAATGGAAGAATGTCACTTTGGCAATTTGGATAAGACTGGAGAACACTGAACTAAGTGGAATAACTCAGGAATGAAGAAACAAACATGAAACACCACATGTTCTCACTAGTAAGTAGGAGTTCAATGATGAGTCTGCATGGTCATAAAGTGATATAAAGGACACGGGAAACCAAGAAGGGAGTGGGGGGGAAGGGGGTGAAGGATAGCAATGTACCTATGGAGTACAATGAACTCTATTCTGGTGACGGGCACACTTCAGCATTATGCAATATGCCCGTGTAACAAAAACACTTGTCCCCCTAATATTTTGAAATAAAAATTATAAAGATGGTAAGAAAAAATAAAATAGTCAAGATACAATTTTATTTCTAGTGAAAATACCCTTTATAAATGAAGGTGAAATAAAAACACTTTCAGATAAAACAAAACTCAGGAAGTTTATCCATAGTAGACTTGTTCTTCAATAATGCTAAAAAGACTTCTTGAGGCTGAAGGGAAAAATCACACTAGATAGAAGCTGAGATCTACAAGGAATAAAGAACACTGGAAATAGTCAGTAGTCGGGTGTGGTGGCTCACGTCTGTAATCCTAACACTCTGGGAGTTTGGAGTAGGTGGATCGCCTAAGCTCAGGAGTTCAAGACCAGCCTGAGCAAGAGCAAGACCATTTCTACTAAAAATAGAAAAACCAGCTGGTGTTGTGGCTGGCGCCTGTAATCTCAGCTAAGCAGGAGGCAGCTTGAGATTCCTGTGAGCTCTGATGCCATGGCATGCTACCTAGGGCTCAGAGTGAGCCTCTGTCTCAAAAACAAAAGAAATAGGTGGGGTAAATATAAAATATATTCTATTAATTTCAGAATGATATGAATGTATATTTGCCTAACAATACAGCATTAGAGTATATAAAGCAAGTTTGGGTCTTGGAGAAACAGACTCCGAAGTGGGATTAGATATGTAAGAGTTTTATTGGGAAACAAAGGAGCCAAGAAATGGAGGTGCAAATCTCACACCTGTGGAAAGGCAGACAGAAGGAAAGGCTGAATTACAAGAGTATTTGAACACGGTTTCCAAGAGGTTTGCCAGACAAATAGGAGGTTCTTGAGCCAAAGTGGCCCTTTGGAGCAGTCCTCTCCAGAAAATATTTTCTCCTCGCCAGAAAATACCTGCCTTAGTGCTCTCAATGTGCTCAGTAATCCGCTGGGAGTAGCTGGCGGGAAGCATGGCCTTGTGTGCATGTGGTGGTAGACCAGCCAGCCGGCCATGGGGTCATTAGCCAACTATGTTCCCTGTAGCAGCAGGTCGCACTGATGCATTTTCACAGCTTTGTAACCTTTCCTCTGTGAGTTACAGAACTAGACAAAAGTCATATGGATAGAGAAGATCTAAATAGCACTGTCAAACAGCCTACTGTTTGATCTTGATATACCTAACTTTTTTGCAAGTGTACATGGAATATTCACCAAATGAAGTACAAACTGGTTCAAAAAATGAACAATACATTTCAAAAGACTGTATAAAAGGTTTTCTAATAGAACATGTTTTCTGACCATGAAAACATTAAATTAGAAACCAAAAATAGAATATGTAGGTAGTTCCAATTATTCGGAAATTAAGCAACGAACTTCTATAAAATAAAGAAATAAAAAAAATTAAGATGTTATATGTCAAAATCTGTGGGACACAGCTGACAGAGTGCTTAGAGCAAAGTTGATCATTTTAAATGCTTTTGTTAGGAAAAAGGACAGGATTAAAATCATTTGGTGATTCTGTCAAAGAAGTTAGGTGAAGATAAACACGTTAAGTCCAAGGTCGGTATAAAGAAGAGAAGGTAAAGTTAAAGGTAGAAATCAAAGAAGTAGAAATGGCAGCCACTAAACAAGATAGGAAATTAACAAAGCCAAAAGCTTGTTCTCTGTATATAATTAATAAAATTGATGACTTTTCTAAGAATCGTATAACATTGGGAGGACACAAATTCTAATATTAAAAATACAGGAGGGGATATGACTAAAGATTGTATGGACATTGAAAAGATAGGAAAATATTATGAATAACTTTATGCCAATAAATTTAACAACTCAGATAAGACGAAAAGAATCTCAGAAAGAATACGAATTACCAATACTAACTCAAGAAGTAGAGCATATGAATAGCCTCATATCTATCTATAAAGAAATTAATGTCATTACTAAACATCTTCCCAGAAAGAAAATTCTACTTGTAGATGGTTTTATTGGTAGAGTTTATCTAATACTTTTATATTTTATTTGTTTATTTATTTTTTTTTTTGAGACAGAGTCTCACTATGTTGCTCTCAGTAGAGTGCAGTGGTATCACAGCTCACAGCAACCTCCAACTCTTGAGTTCAAACGATTCTCTTGCCTCAGCCTCCCAAGTCTCTGGGACTACAGGTGTCTGCCACAATGCCGGGCTATTTTTTGTTGCAGTTGTCATTGTTGGTTAGCTGCCCTGGACCATTTTCGAACCCATCAGCCTCGATGTATGTGGCTGGTGCCGTAACCATCGTGCCATGGGTGCCGAGCTGTTTATCCAATATTTTTAAAAAGAATAATATCAAATTTACCTAAACTCTTTCAGAACATTAGGAAAGGGGAAACAGTTCTTAGTTTGCTTTGTGAGATCAAGAAAACCTCAAAACAAAACCTGACAAATATATTATAAAACATAAAATTATTAACTAATATCCTTCATGAACATAAATGAAAAAATGCATAGAAAGGCATACATAAATGGAAATGGAATATATAGAATGTAGACTATATCATGACCAATTGGCATGTATTTCAGGGTGACATTTTCTATAGCAATTTACCATATTAACAGAATAAAGAAAAATATCTTATGATTATTTACAACTATGCAGATAAAGCACCTCATATAGTTTAGATATCTCAGCAAACTAGGTGTAGAGGAATGTCTTCAGTCTGAAAAGGGCATCTCTGTGTCTGCAGCCAATACCATGTTTAATAGGGAAATACCGAATGATTTTTTAAAGATTAGGAACAACTGAAGGATGTTCACTCTCATCAGCTCTACAGAACAGTGTATGGGAATTTCTAGCTACTGAAAACAACAAGAAAAAAATACGTAAAAGTTATAAAGATTGGAAAAGAAGTACTATTTCTATTTAGAGATGGCATTAGAAAACTCTGCGGAATGTGTAAAACAACAACTCAAACTCACAAGTGAATTTAATTTTGCAGGGTGGTATTGCAATACACATCAATATCTATAGAAGAGTGATACTCGAAGCAAACAATTGGAAATCGAAATAAAGATAACATTTATAATAGTGTGAAATGATGAATTCCTTAAGAGTAAATGACAAAAATAACTATGAAATGTTAAGAAAAATTAAAGAATACCTAAATAAATGGAGTGATGCATCTTATTTATATATTGGAAGAATCAATATAGTTAAGATGTTGGCGCGGTGCCTGTGGCTCAATCGGCTAAGGCGCCAGCCACGTACACCTAAGGTGGCGGGCCCACCAAACAACAATGATGGCTGCAACCAAAAAATGGCCGGGTGTTGTGGCGGGCGCCTGTGGTCCCAGCTACTTGGGAGGCTGAGGCGGGAGACTCGCTTGAGCCCAGGAGTTGGAGGTTGCTGTGAGCTGTGATACCATGGCACTCTACCCAGGGGGACAGCTTGAGGCTCCGTCTCAAAAAAAAAAAAAAAGAT
>CAUYQV010185406.1:0-15637 GCA_963574575.1 Galagoides demidoff
ACAGTTTGTCAAATTTTCTTGAAATTCCTTTTTTAAGCTTTATTTCTAATTGGCAAATAATTCTATGTAGTTATAGTACAGAATGATATTTCAATACCTATGTACACAATGGAATGTTTAAATCAGAGTAATTAGCATACCCAACACCTCAAATATTTATCATTTCTTTCTAGTGAGAGTATTTAAAATCCTCTCTTTTATATATTTTGAACTATACATTATGTATAGCTGTAGTCAACTTGCTGTGCAATAGACACCAGGACTTACTTCCACTGATGTCACATGACCCGGCAATGCTGTTCCACCCAGAGGAGATGAAATCACTGTGAGAAAGGGGGCGTCTCTGCTCCCCATTCACTGTGGAGGGGACACCTGAGCTCCCTTGTTCATAACAGCCAAGGTATGGAAGCAACCCAAGTGTCTATCCATGGATGAATGGACTTTTAAAAGGTGTTGTATAGTCACAGTGGAATACTCTTCATCATTAACAAAAAACAGGAAATGCTGTTATTTGTGACAGCATGGAGGAACCTGGAGGCCATGATGTTAAGTGCAATCAGCCAGGCACAGAGAGACAAGTACCACATGGTCCTATGTATGCGGAAAATATACAACAGTTGATCTCCTACAAGTAGACAGCGGAATGGTGGCTACCAGGGGGAGGGGGAGGCAGGGCAATGGATGAACAAAGGGCAGAATTTGTTCTGATAATCTTTTTGAGTAATTTTTTAAAGCTTTTTTGGGTTACTAGAAAGGTGCAATATCAGTTTTAACTGAAAATGCCTCCAGGACATGTTTTCTTGTTACTGCCCTCATCAAATCTCTATTGAAAAATAATGAAAAAGCTCAAAGAACAAAAACTAAATTAAAAAATAAAACATCAATAAATGTAAATGGGTTAAATTTATCTATTAAAAACAAAAGATTCTCACACTTATAAATGCCTCTGTGCATGTGTGTGCATGGTGGGTGTGCATGCACACACACACTTAAAAAGATTGCAAGGAGTAGAAATAATATCATCATATCTCATCACAAACAACGAAGTGAGAAATCAGTAACAAAAATACTAAGCCAAAAAAGTATAGTAAAAATTTTTTTAAAAGTTTATTTGGCACTTAAAAAAAGAGAAAATAAAAACTAAAAATGGAGTATTTAGAGAAAGTATTTTCTATTGTACATAGCTAGGACACACCAAAAGAAGGATAATTGGGATTCAACACTTACATTGGTAAACAGGAAAGGATGACTATAAGGAACATTCAACTCAATTATCTAAAAAAAAAAAAAAAAAGAAAGAAAGGCAAATGAAGATAATACTGAGGGGGGAAAAAAGAAAAGTGAGAAGAAAAAATTAAGTACAAGAAAACAGGTAAATAATTAAATGTAAATAAATCAAAGTTGTCAACTTTTTGGGAAAATGAGCAAAATAAATCAGTAGACATTAAAATTAGGTGATAGCACCAATCCAAACATTTGAAATAAAATTAACAAAAAAGAAACCCAGGGAGAGAATTAAATTATAGAAATAATTATTTTACTCTACAAAAATTTAATAAGAACAGATAATTTTTTAGGAAACTATAATTTTTTAAATTTAAAAGAGAGGCACACTCTAATTAGAACTCTGATGATAGAAGAAATTGAGAATATTTGCACCAAAATGTTTTCTACCCATAAATATAGAAGGTGATTTTGTTAGTGAATTCTGTGAAACCTCCACATAAAATAGCAAAGAGATGAATTAAATTCAAATCTTGAGGCCAAAACATTTATTGATGACACAATCTTAGAAGTATATCACAATAAGGAAAACTCATCAGTTTCAGTGTATGGATGTATATGGATGTAAAAGCACTCAAAAATGTATTAATAAAAAAAATCTACAGCCCATAAATGCAATAATATAAAGTAGCCAACAGTTTACACCATGAATGCCAGCATTGCTTAATGAGAAGCCTAAGGGCATATTTATCACATAATATCAGACAAAAGAGTATTATTACAGATTCTTAAAAAAATGTATTTGATAAGATACTGTATGCATTCATAATTTTAGAAAATACCTTAAAGTAACAACTTATTGGTATTTTCTTACAATTTAAAACCCCCTTGAACCAAAAGCTCACATCTTGGCTATTTATAAAACAGAAAAATCCAAATTAAAATAAATAACTGGTGGCAAAAGGTGAGAATTACTACTGTTTTTTTAAAAACATTCTTCAATAAGTAAAAGCCAAAAAAAAATTGATAAGAAAATATTTAAAAGTGGGTATATTAGATAAAGGAAGGCAAAAATGATCATTATTTGGAGATATGACTCTATTCCCAGAATCAATTGAATATTATAAAGAGGTAGAAAATGTAATAAATTGGTGACAAAATTAACATGCATTTTTCCAAAAAATTCCCAGTTGGAAAATGTGAGGAAAGAAAAATTCCTATTTATAAAAGTAGCAATCAGTGTAAGGAAAAATATGAGTAAGTCTGTTCATAAGAAATTCTAGGCCATGGGAAGATGCTAGGATTTGACCGAGAGGCCCAGGAGAAAGAAATGGCAAGGACTCCTGTCCTGCGAATGAAATAAAGTTGACTCTTGAGCAATTAGTGGGTTGGGACACCAACACTTTCCCCCACTAGGCAATCAAAAATCTATATATAAGTCTGCCTCCCCAAAAACTTAACTAATATCCTGCTGTCGACAGGAACCCTATGATAACATACATGGACGGCAGATCAACACATATTTTTATGTTATACGTGTTATTTACTGTTCTCAAAGTAAAGTGTGCAATGGAACAGAAAATGCTACTGAGAAAATCATAAGGAAGAGAAAACGTGTTTCCTATTTATTCAGAGGAAGAGGATCAGTACAAAGGTCTTCATCCCCGTCCCCTCCACAGTGAGAAGGTGGAGGAAGAGGAGAAGTGGGAGGGGGGGGTCTTGCTGCCTCACAGGGCAGAGGAGGAAGAAGGTCCTTGTGTAAGTGGACCCCAGCAGTTTGCAGTTCAAACCCACGTGGTTCAAGGTCAACTGTCTTCCCATAGCCTCAAGTGCATGTTTGCCTCCCGTTAAAGATGAAAGTCGCGGAGACCCAGACTCATTACCTAATGTGCCGGCTTTTCCTGTCGTCGTTGTAAATAAATCCAACATTGCTGAAAGCTTGTAAAAAACATGAGGCCATCTCTTTTCTTCTGTCTTCAGTCAAATGCTGTAAGAGATGAGTTTTCTCCACCTATGAATTACTGTACGTTACCTTTATCCAATTCATCAGTATCATTGCTGGACTCACTACATCTTTTCAACTTCCCTCAATACTCCCCTGACTGCAGGAATGGTCACAAAACAAAAACACAAATAAAGCTGTGCCAGTCCATCAAGTTTGATGCTGCGGTTGTTATTAATAAACGCCTTTGATGGTTTTAAAATCCCTGCCAGCTGTTTTGAAATAATGGCGTCTGTGAGCCATCTGCTGCATGGGTTCCCAGGCAGACTGAGTTCTGTTGACATTGTGCACAGCGCTCTCACTGTTATTTTTAGAGATGAGTCTACTGAAGCAAATTAACACCTGCTAATCCATCCCAGTCTAATTTGGAAACAGGATACAGCTCTGTTCCTCACTTTTCATTGCAGTCATGAATTACTGACTTAAACTCCACTGCCTCCTTGGATTTTGTGAAATCTCGGATGAGATGAAGAATCCCTAGGTCTCCGTGATTCCAGGACTATCCACCTGGAAAGGCCGGTGTGCATGCACTATGGTGCTCATGCATGTCACCTGAACCAGCACCGTCAGCCCGGTCACCGTGGGCCCTTGGGCTATTAGTCACTCAGTATCTGAAATCCCCCCTGCCCATTAGGACCCATCTTTGTGGGTTAACTAAACTTTCAGAGTTAGGCCAAGTATACCCTCTGAGTCCAGTGTAAACAAATGTTTGGCAGAAAAAGGACCTTGACATTCAAGTCTTGGAACTGGCTAATTCCTCTGAGAGGCAACTATTACATCGTAATGCCCTTCTTAACCAAATCGAGAAGTTCACGCCATGCAAAGTTTGACTTGGTGACAGCCGTAAAATTAATAGATGAGATTAAAATCTGTTCATGCCCCCAGTGAAGCACAGGCTCTGACATAATTGGCTTTAGGAGCCCTGGGTTTTGAGAAAGAGGGCTCTTTATCATGAGCTTTGTCCAAAACAAATGGATCAGGTCACTTCTAACTAGTCAGGTCTGGCTTCTCCCTGTGCCAACCTCTGGAAGAGGCAAGTTCCCCCAAACACAATCACTCCACCATCATGAATATGTTTTCTAAAATTAATAGTATCAGATGAAAATGATTTGTGTTCTGATTGTTTTGTAATCTTTGCTAATTGTATGCTGCCAGTAATCACAGCCTACTAACTTCAAAAGTCTTTAATAGTATGACAAATTGGGTCGTATGCCGTCTTAAAATTACAAATGAGCTCTAGAAACACTTCAAGGGCAGATGAAATGTTGACACTAGGCTTAATCTTTCATTCTGTCCATGATCACTGTGATTTTAGGAAAAGTTTCAAAGTTGAAGCAGAGATAGCAAACAGTATGTACTGTACCCTTACAGATGTACACTGCCATCTTTCCATTTTTAGGAATGATCTAATATTGGTCCCTATGTTTTGAGGAAGGTCGTAGCATGAGGAGACATGGTGGATGGAGCCAGGCAGGCTAGCTGGTAGTCTGGCTCTCCCGTCCACTATAAAACTAACTTTAGCAGATTATTTGGTCCCTTTGAGCCTCGGTTCCTCATCCACAGAAAGGTGATGTGTGAGGTTTAGTACAAATGTACCATATTGCACCTTTAAAGAGTATGGACTCAACACAAGTATTTTCTCTTTTGACTCAATACCCTTGGTTACTATAAAATAACTATTATAGATAGTTTATTTCCCTAGAGTTGCCTTTTATTTAAGATTTCTAATCCTACTCTTTTTTTTCCAAAATGTTTCTAAGGCACTGTCTAAGACACATGAAGGGGTACAAAAGGTACAAAGTTTGGGGTGAAATCCCTCCCCCTCCAAAAATGTGGATCAGAGCAGAAGTTACCAAGGAAATGCCAAGGGGAGGGACGTTGCTGTGGGGCACTGACCAACCAACTTGGGGGTGGAAGGAGCCCTCACAAGGGCAGACACTCGTGGTAGGTGCTTGTTCTTCAATGAGATGGTGACAACTGTGCCGTCACGAGAGACTAACATTTTCCTGCGTCTCAGTGGTATTTGTAGCACATACTTTTACAGTAAACTATGCAAAGACGAGATTGTAATGATGGTCTTTTAAAACACACAGGGTGGCCTTGCCTTCCATTCTCTTATAACAGATCTCTGAGTCTCACTTGAGTTCAGCTCTGTAGCTGGGGTTCTAAAATGCCTATATGAGGGTCACTTTTCTGCTCTGTGCCAGCCAGCTTTATGGGGCTTGGCCCAGTCTAGGCAATCTTGACCAGGAGAGGCAGAGGGCTCGGCTTCTCTGAACCAAGGGGTGAAGAGTCCTCCATGGATAAATGACTCAGCCCCCTCATTCTTTGGGGGGACAATTCTGAATTTCTGAGAGAGCCCTTCAGTTGGAAGGAGCTCTGTACACATACCCACAGAGAATCTTATCTTCAAATTCCTTCCCAAATGAACTCTCTGCCTTTAAGTCCTTAACTCAAGATTTCCTTTGAGGGAACCCAAGCAAAGGAAGATCTCCATAAACAAGGAACACTGATATATTATAGCTTTGTAGGAAAGTTTTCTATACAGGGAAAGATGTAACCAACCCAGTATTATCTGTGTAGTGACCCACTGTACTGTGGGAAGGAAGTTTAAATCATCTCTAGTGACCAACAGGTGGGCTGCACTGCATCTTAGCATAATTGACTTGATCAGGCTCCCATCAGAGTTTCTGGAGGGATGAGTAGAAAGACAGGACTGTGCTTTAGGAAGTGCTACTCATTTTTCCTTTGTTGATCTGCCTGTGTTTTATGAAAGTCATTAATTCATTGTGAAATTCCTGTTTGCAATTTTCTCTCTTATGTGATACCTCAACGAAAAGATTGCCTTCTAAGAAAAGCTGCTGAGGGAACTATCCACATTTAATGCAGAAAAACTGTTAAGAGATGAGGGCAAAAGATAAAAAAGTTGTTAGGAGGTAGTTGATAAAGAGTGGGTGCAGAGAGAAAGAGAAGTGTCTCCAGGAGACAAATTTTTGAGTAGTACTATTTCCCACGATTGGACTTTCTGGGAAAAAGTCAAGGGAAAGGTTCGTGCCAGGAGACATCCTAGAGCCATCACTCGTATTTTTTCAAATGAGGAACATGACAGTGCAGACGGGTCCCATTTGTGTTGCTGTCCCCTGAATATGATAAATCGGCCTCTAGATAGAATGGGACGGGAGCCCTGGTATTCTAAATTTGCCACGGGAGAAATTTTATTTCCTCTAATCCACAAGATTTAAATCTTTCCCCAAGGATCCGGAAAATTACTATGTCATTTTATGATGAGGGAATGTTTGGAGAAATATATAAGCATATTTATTCTGAAGAATTTTTGGTTTGATAGTGTTATTTATATAACAGAAATATGATAAGGATATATGGAAATCTGTTTTATTTTTAAATAAGCTTGCAAACTGGCATTTTGGAAACATGCTAAGGTTCGTAGTATGCAGTATTCATTGAGCATTTATTATGTACGGGACAAGTTGGTCTGCGGGGGTGATTTCATTTAGACCTATCAACGGTATCAGAGAAATACCGACCTTTAACTTCCCCACTTTACAGATAAGGAAGACGAGGTTAATTAACTCATGCATTCCAGAGCACCCAGCCAAAGGGTTGCAGTTCAAAATCAGGGAATTTCTTCAGCGTTCAAGATCTTATAACCATATATGAAATGCCAAAGGGCCCTCCAGGATTTAGTGAGTGGGCTGCAACCGGAACCCGTTGCATGACCCTGCGTGATTCATCATTGCTCCCTTGGGGGGTGATCTTTGCTGACCATACATCTGTTTGTGTTGGCAGAACTTGGGGACTTTCCATTTAAAACGTTAGGCCAACATTTCAGTCGTGCGCAGCTCAATTACAGCGTTTGATTACAGGATCTCTCATCCTCTGCTCCCTGCAAATCAAACAGAACGTGCCTGTAGAGACGGCCTCACTATCCTGACCCATAATGTGCATTATTGTTAAAAACATTGGCATTTAGTTCTCTTTTTCACTGAGGTCTGGTTCCTTTATTTTTCCTCGATCAACTTTTAATGAAATTGGGAGTTGGGTGAACCTTCCCTTGGTTTTCTGCATCATTATTCTTTCTGGTCATTTGACAGGAAAAATAAACTCCCCTTTCCCTGGGAAAAGTCTCCCTTTCCTGACTGTTCCTCAGATCCCCTCTTGCCACTTTCTTTTGCCAGTCTGGTCCCCAGTGACATGTTTGGCCCGGGTCATTTTTAGAAAGACTGCTTTGGTCTGGGAGATAGGATAATTTTCTGTTTTCCTTAAAACACGAGTGAAGGTACAGAATCCTTGTACTGACTCTCTGTGATATGGAGACATCATTTCACAAAAGATTGTGGCTTTTAATATTTTTTTTGTTTAGTTTCTTTTTGTTTGTATTTGCTTGTCAGCTTGTGTTAATTGCTTGGGAAATTTGAGACGATACCAAAAACATGCAGAAAATTGGTTGTGCTGGAATCATTGTCAGAATTTTGTTTTAAGCATTTAAGTATTCACAGGACTCTCCCAGGTCATTCTGAAGATGGCCTTTAGAATGTAGATCTATATTTTTAGTACAAAGACAATGGTCTGGTGTCTGAATGTCTCCATTCAAATCCTGGCTTTGTCATTTGAGAGCTGCATGGCTGTGGAGAAATTAATTGAGCGCTCTTTCCCTGAGATTCTCCATCTGGAAAAAGGAACTAATATTAGCACTGGCCTCATAGTGTTCTTAATAGAAAGATACATGAATTAAGCATCTAACTCACAGTAACTACTCAAGAAATATGAGCTGCTTCATAGAAATTCAGGAGACAATTCTTTTTTTTATTTTTTATTATTTTCTTTTTATTATTAAATCATAACAGTGTACATTAATACTCTCATGGGGTACAGTGTACTGTTTCTGTATACAATTTGAAATACTTTCATCCAACTGGTTAACACAGCCTTCATGTCTTTTTCTTAGTTACTGTGTTAAAACATTTATATTCTACATTTAGAGAGATTCACATGCACCCTTACAGGATGAACCATAGGCGTGATCCCACCAATCATCCTCTCTCCACCCACTCTTCCCCCTCCTTCTTCCCCTCCTTCTCCCCCTCCCCTCCCCCTTCCTTTCCCCCTCCCCTCCCCCTTCCTTTCCCCTCCTCCTCTTCTCCCTTCTCCCCCCTCCCCCCTCCCCTCCCCTTCTCCCCTTTTCCCCCTTCCCCCCCTTCCTCTCCCCTCTCTTCAAGTTCCTGGGCTAAAATTGGGTTATAACTTTATGAAGGCTATAAATTAGTTTCATAATAGGGCTGAGTACATTGGATACTTTTTCTTCCATTCTTGGGATACTTTGCTAAGAAGAATATGTTCCAGCTCCATCCATGTAAACATGAAGGAGATAAAGTCTCTATCTTTCTTTATGGCTACATAGTATTCCATGGCATCAATTCTTTAGAGAGTTTTGAGTATTAGAGTAATGATATGATTTCTTTCTATAGTATACACAAACTGCTGTAAATGCCGATTGGGTATAATCTATACATGCCAAACTCATGGTAAAGCTTAACTCCATTTAGGAGGATTGTACTGAGAGGAAACCCTTCATTATTATGGAAAGGAGAGAAAGTAGTAGTAATACAAAGATTGCAGGGAATAATCAGACAACCAGCTCTTTTCTGGATGGCCCAGAAAAGTCTTCAGGAAAGAAATGGGTGAAGAGCTACAAGAACTGGAAAGGGCCAGGGTGAATAGAACATGTTGTGATGGCTTTTTTACCACTCTTAAAAACTGAAAAAAAAAAAAAATATATATATGTGTGTGTGTGTGTGTGTATGTATATATATATGGAAAATATCAGTAAGGGAGTCGTCTGGTCAACCTTCTGTCGCTAGAGGTGCTGCTCAAATCTGACTTCTTAGAGGTCACTGAGTCAATGGGTGAAACTGGAACAACCATGTGCAGTTCTGATCACAAAGTCCAAAGACACCGACTCGGGGTCCTCTAGAAATCTTATCAAGAAGGCAGACCCCTGTGTCACATGTGTCTGAAGTGTCACCCACGTCCTGCTTTCCGGGTCCCATCAGTGCCACGTCATCAACAAGGGAAGAGGGGTTGATCCGTGGAGGGGACAGGGAAGAGGACCAAGTCCCTGTGGACCGAAGTGTGGCCTGAAGTCGTAAATGGCCAAAATGTATTCCTGCGATCACCGAAGAGAAGGTTATACCTGGGGATGCTACACATCTCCTGGAGTATGCCAGAGAAGTGGGAGATGGTTTGGACTTGGAAAGTTTCACTTTGGTAGCAAGAGAGACATCCAGGGGCCTGTTGGACTTTAGGCATTCGGGAGCCCGTATGGGGCTTGCACCCATACGCTCCTCTGGGCTCCTTTATTATGGCTGCCCCAGAGACCAGGAGATAACTCACCTTATCCTATTCAAAGTCTATCCTTATCATATTCAAAGTCCACAGAAGATACATGAGATAGAAAGAGAAATATGATGTTGGTCTGGGCAAGCAGAGGGCAGAGAAAGGAGGAAGGAAAGAAGAAAGAGGAAAAAAGAGAGCAAAGGTCCTCTCCTCTACCACCTGCGAATCTCTGTGTGTCTCTCTCTGCTCCCTGCAAGACCAGGTTCCATCTCTGCACAGGGGATGCCTGCTAGTTGGTGTGCTGGGTTAGCATGAGGAGGCTGGAATGAGAGCACCTGGGTAATTGCACATCTGCCTTCTGCTATCGGTTTTATTAGTAGTAGGAGTGATATTGTGTCTTTGGTCTGATTCCTGTTCTTATTTTCCCATCCCTGCCATCTGTAATTGGGAAGGGAACAAGATCCCTTCTGTGGCATCCTATCTCCAAGAGGAGCTGTGAATAAACAGCCTTGTATTTTCTGGAGCAGTAGTGTGGTTGCAGCTTCTACCTCCTGGCACCATGCACAAGGTGAAGAGTATCTCTTAGAGAGGAGAGAAAAAGCTCACAGTGAACACCAGGTGGGGACTCTAGAAAATGTCTGTGAGGCAAGGGAGAGAGAGGACATGGAAAGAGGGAGGTAAAGATGTGAGATCAGCTAAAGCATTAGGCCTTCCTGGGAAATCAGACCACCTTGCACCACCTGTCAGCATGGCCCAGGGCATGACACCATCTGTGATGTCTTCCTTTTCAGAATTTTTCTGGGAAGGCTCTTCATCTTAAAACAATGGTGTCATGCACCTTCCCTCCGTAATAATCTAAATCTTCAGGAAAAGCCTAACATGTAGTCCTCTGTATATGTGGAAGGTGGAGGAAGTGGGTACCGTACACTTGATAAGAGTCAGTTTGCTGAGAACACATCTCTAACATTATCATTAAGGTTCACGAATGTGTTTGATTTGTTGTTGGTTTCCAATACATAATTTGGGAGTCAGCCCAACAATTAATCAGAAGAATGCTCTTGAAAATACTGAAGTCAAACAAAATAAAAATAAGTGACTCATTTTTCTCTTTTGATGAGTCTAAACGTTTTTCTTATTTTTTCACACTGTGTTGTTATTTTTAAAAAATTGTTCCCTCCAAGAAAGTGACAGCAGAAATTAATTCTCGTCAAACATATGTCGCCCTTAACATATAAGTTTCTTTTTCCCATGGCAAACATCGGGCTGAATGGGGAAAACTTGAGAGCTTTTTCTCTAAGATCTGGAATAAGACAAGGATGCCTACTTTTATCACTCCAACTTAAAATAGGACTGAAAGTCATCCCCATAATAACTAGACAAGAAGGAGAAATAAAGGGCATCCAGATTGGGAATGGGGAAGGTAATTTTCCCCATTTATAGATGAATTAATCTTATTTATAAAAAATTTTAAAGACTCCACCGAAAATAACCTGTTATAAGATGTGTGTGTGTGTGTGTGTGTCTGTGTTCAGTAAGTTTCCAGGATACAAAATAAGCTTGTAAAAATCAGTAGGGTTTCTATATGTTAGTAGCAAACTATCTGAAAAAAAATTAGGAAAACAATCTCCTATCCAATAAATACAACAAAATATACCTAGGGATAAATGTAACCAAGGAGATGAAAGATGTCTACAAGGGAAGCTATAAAACATTTATGAAAGAAATTGAAAAAGGCATAAATTGAAAGAAATATCATGTTCATAGATTGGAAAAATATTGCTAGAATGACCATACTACCTAAAGCAATCTACAGAGTCAAAGCAATCACTATCAAAAGACTAAGAAAATGAAATTCCTCATTTCAGAAATGGAGAAAGTATAAAAAGCAATCATAAAATTTGTATGGATCCAAAAATAATCTTAAACAGTCAAAAAAAAAAAAAGGCTGGCAGCAGAATACTACCTGACATTAAAATATACTACCAAGCTATATAACTCAAACAGTGTGGTACTGGCATGAAAATAAACGCACAGACCAATGGAACAGAATAAAGAGCACACAAATAAATCCTGCCATTTATATTCAATTGATTTTCCACAAAGATGCCCATGTCCACACACTGGAGAAATGACAGCTTCTTTAATAAGTGATGCTGGGAAAACTTGATATCCACAAGCAGAAGAATGAAATTAGATGCCCTACCATCTCTCACTGTGTACAAAATTAAACTTAAAATGGGTGAAAGACTTGTGCATGAGACTAAAAACCATGAAACTATTAATGAAAATGTAGAAGAAATGCTTCATGATGTTGGTCTGGGCAAGGATATTTTTTAATAAGCACTCAAAAGCACCAACAGAAATATTATTATTATTATTAAATGATAGCTGTATACATTATTGCAAACATGGGAATACTGTTTTCATATACAATTTGAAATATTTTCATCAAACTAGTTAACATAGACTGTGTCATTTACTTAGTTATTATGTTAAAACAATTATACTCTAGTTCTAGAAAAGTTCACTTGTACCTTTGTTAGACAGACCATATAGGTGATCTTTCCGGTCACCCTCCCACCACCCATCCGCTCTTCCCCCCTCCCCTCCTTCACCCCCTCCCCATATTCTTAGGCTAGAATTAAGCTGTGGCTTTCATTTGAGAACTATAAATTAGTTTCATAGTAGGGCTGTGTACATTGGATACTTTTTCTTCTATTCTTGGGATATTTTGCTAAGAAGAACATTTCCCAGTTCCATCCATGTAAACACGAAGGAGGTAAAGTCTCCATCCTTCTTTACGGCTGCATAGTATTCCATCTCCCTGTGCTTTCCAAGTCCATGCAGGTCACTCACATTCTGCCGATCTCCCTTGTCCACCTGCTTTGTTTTGTCCCCAGGACACCTTACCTAAAAAGCACGTTATCCTCTATGTGGCTAATCCTCCTTCCCTCTCGGGAGCTGACCCCCTCTTCCTCACAATGACACCCACCAGAGGTTGGAACAGATTAACCTGAGTCACAACACCACTTCTGGAGGTAGCTCCATATAGCCCCCACCCTCCCTCCCTGGCTAATTAGTGGTGTTGTTTTGTTTTTTTTTTAAAGACAGAATCTCACTGTGTCACCCTGGGTAGAGTGCCATGGCATTATATCTCACAGCAACCTCAAACTCCTGGGCCCAAGAGATCCTCTTGCCCCAGCCTCCCAAGTAGCTGGGAATACAGGCATGCACCACCACACCCATTTGTATTTTTAGTAGAGACAGGGTGTCACTTTTGCTCAGGCTGGTCTCCAACTCCTAAACTCAAGTAATCCTCCCAGAGTGCTAGGATTATGGGCAAGAGCCAACCCACCTGGCCACAAGTGTTGATCTTTACTGGGAACACATCACCACCTCCCACGCACACACAGCACACAGACCTGGATTTTGTTATTTAGTAATGTGAAATGTGTTGGTTCCACCAAGGGCTGTGATGCTACTGCAGTGAGGGTGCGGTATGTGCCGAGGTCTGACCAGGCTGTTCCCCACAGTACCCAGGACTAGATCCTAGTCAAGGAAAGAGATTGGGGGAATAACTTAACACATGCCCTGCCTTGAATAAATAGGATGATTCTATTCAATAGAACAAATGAAGGAAAATAAAGATCAGAACACGTCCTGTTCACCAGCACAGCAAATGTGTAGCAGGTGCCTGCTATCTGCTGGGTAGCAGGCTGGCATTGGGTATACCGTGGTACTACAAAGACCCAGTGCCTCCGCTTTGCTCATGTTTACAGCTCACAGGAGCCAAGATGCGATTATTTAAACCAGTACATAAGTACAAAGTGGGATAAAATTAAAAGCTGAAGGATAAGGAGGGAGCCAAGCTAAGATTCAGAGGGAGGGCATTCCAGGTAGGGGTTAACAGCATATTCATGTGCTCATGCATGGGCCTTATGGCAAGAGAGCCATTTTGTAGATTATGTTTCAACCAAAGTAAAGTTTGAAGGTAGGGTTGAGGGATGGTGGGCTGAGGAAGGAAGACCAGCTTGAATTCCATCAATTATTTGTTTAAACTCATTCACATTTTAATTTTATCTATGGTGACATAAAGCATTTGATTATAACAAACATATCTGTTCAAAGGGTTTTTTTCCTTCTGGCTCACTTTATTTTTAGTGAGAGAATTGAACTGCTAATTTTCAATTTCCCCCTCATCTTTTCTTCCGTGTATAATACAAAGATTTCCATGTCAATAGAATCCAAGGAAAGGAAAGACAACTAATAGTTTTGCAAACCTTCTGTATGACGGGCACAGAAGTCAGTGATTTGCATGTGATTTATCAAACGAGCCACAGAAAGTCCCATTCAAAATCCAGACGGGCTCAGATGTGTTTGTTTAACACAGACCTAATGTGCCTTGAGTTGATAGGTAGGTAAAGAGATCAGGTAGGTAGGTAGGTAGATGGATGACAGAATGACGTGTGTCTATTTATACACGTAAGTTATCCGTACAAAATTCTCAGGAAGGCAGAAAGTTCATTCTTACCTCCTTTATGTCCCTGTGCATGAATAAGTCTATTTGATTTGGCATGCTCTGGTTTGCTGAAATAGTAAAATTGTGTAATGTGTAAATTCTCCATAAATTCAGGTCCCCAGGAAGTCAGCAATATGGCTCTTGTGAGACATGGTTTGTTCCAGTTCCTCCAAGATACTGGAGGCTTCGACATCTTGTCAAATCTGATAAAAGTCTCTTCTCTTACGTGTGGAGATTACATTCATGAATTTAAAAGTTGGTTTTTTTTTTAATCTTTGGCTTTTAAAAAGCTAGGAATTTTGAAAGCCCTCATTCTCTACCCCTCCTTGTATAATGTGCCTCTCTGCCAAGCACTTAAGGCGGACTTCGTGATGTATGGTGAACAATGCTGATTTCGTGTTGGTTGAATTATTCATGGACTTTAGTGATCCATTTCGTTCCTGGGACGGGATCCATGTCAGGGAAATTCCCAGCCTGCTGAAGGCACTGTTCCTGCTGCCCAGATTCAGCACAAAGCGTGTAGGTGTTTCATCCATAATTCATCCTGGCAAGGCGGCCTCCTGCCCGGGCATATCCCAGCTCGGCGATGGGCTCTCACAAGATCAGACAAGGTGGTTAAATCGCAGTTTATTTTTCTGTGAGGCAAAGTCATCCCTCAGGCTCTCCAGGCGGCAGTTTGTTTATTTGTGCCTTCCACATCTAAGCCTCCAACTTCAAGGACATATTAGAGAAGTTGGTGGACCCCAAGGTATGAAACCACTTCAGTTTAACAGAGAAAAGCAGCATTGGAAATAGGAGTCTTTCATAAGGGTCCCGGTTCCGTGATTCATCCTGTGTAATGGGAATGCAAATGCCCGTGATCTAACTGGGTCCTGAGGATTGGGAGGAAAGTTTGATCTGGGGCCAGACAGCAGGGAGAGGCTTTGGACTCTGCTTTCTGTTCGAGAAGAGACCCTCCCCCAGCTGTGTGTCCCCAGGAGCGTCACATGACTTACCTGGACCTCACGGGCACCCTCAGGGAGGTGGCTCACCTGCTGTGACCCTTGCATGTCCTCTGTACAACCTGCCATCTAGCTTAGTGGGGCTGGCTAAGCTGTGCTCCTCAGCTATGGCTGGCACCCAAAGGCACCTAAGGTTCCAAATGAATGAATTCTACCCAGGGGTAGGCTCGCCTGTCTGAATGGTGACAGACTCGAGTCCTGAGCAGGACTGAGGGCTTCCCCAGTGCCCCTCACAGCCTCTGCCCTTCGGAAGCCAGGTGGAGGTTGGTGGACCAGTGTCTGACAACCCAGGGGGCCACCTTGACGGCCAGACCAGGTTCTGCCGTCTTAGCTGCATCCTCCCTCCACACAGGTCTATCTTCCGTCCCATGAATAGTCCCCTCCACGTCACACTGCCACCTGTCTTCTTATAAGCAGCCCGCCATGCCCCTCGTTATGTGCAAAGCCACCCACACTGCCCACCCTACAGATGTCACCCTCACATGGTGAAGACAGGCTCAGCGCACAAATCCGGGGTGGGGGCAGGTAGGGACACAG
>CAUYQV010185407.1:0-40729 GCA_963574575.1 Galagoides demidoff
TGAGACAGAGCCTCAAGCTATCCCCCTGGGTAGAGTGCCAGGGCATCACAGCTCATAGCAACCTCCAACTCCTGGGCTCAAGCGAGTCTCCTGCCTCCGCCTCCCAAGTAGCTGGGACCACAGGCGCCCGCCACAACACCCGGCCATTTTTTGGTTTCAGCCATCATTGTTGTTTGGCGGGCCCAGGCTGGGGATTTGAACCTGCCACCTTAGGTGTACGTGGCTGGTGCCTTAGCCGATTGAGCCACAGGCGCTGAGCCAAGAAATGTATATTCTGAATTACTGTCAAGGAAGAACTGAAGGGAGTGGCGCTGTTTAAATGGGACAAGAGTTGACAGAGAGAATCTGAAAAGTATCTTCATCTATTTTAGGGGCTGGCATCTAGCAGAGGTATTAAAGACCACCAGTGGGTGACAAAGGGAAACATATTTTAACTCAACTGAAGAATGCATCTTCTGAAATTTAGGCTGTCCACAGACAGTGCACACATAAGGGACCAAGGTACTGCTCACTGCAAGTGTTATAAAGAGAAGGTGGCTGTGCACCTGCAATGATAAGGGCAGGGAGGATGAACTCAAAATAAAACATTCCTCATTACGATTTGATAAGTCTATAATTTCATAATTCCTGTGCATACATAGTTTGTGGATTTTGCTATTGAGTACTTCCTTGCTTTTGTAGAGAGAACAGCTTCAGACAATAGGATAAAAGACATCACACAGCAGAATACACCAAGTCATACAGTTACAAAAGGAAACCTTAACACGGATCCACGTAGTATCTTAACATTTATTATAATTGTGTACATGAATGTGGATTAAGCAAGTATGAATAGAAATACTGAGAAATTAAAAAGAAACGAAAATGTAATACAACCATTGTTCTTCCATAAGATTGCAGGTTCTGTGCCTTTTTAGACATGAAAGAGGCTATTTTGGATCAAAAGCAATTACTGATCATTGCTAGCTTTCTGGCATGTTGGTTTGAAAATACCTTTAAAAGCAGAAAACACCATGAAGGAGGGGCAGCCAGCCCACCTTGAGCCTCTTCAAGTGGCATCCCATCAGGTAGACTTGCACTGAGATGCAGGGATGGTGTCTCTCACCAAAGGAGGGTCTTTTCTTTCTCTTTCACTCACTGATTCAGCTCCTATGTGCTAGTGCCTACTGTGTGCCAAGTCCCATGCTGGGGGCTAGACATGAGGACGGCCAGCTCATATTTAGTGTGTGTTCATGGCATATTGTACATTTCCTCTGCAGCATAAATATAACACGCAGCTATGCAAACAAATGGAATTTTCCACTCAGATCATTTGGCAGGAAAAACAAGTCCACAAGCCACTGTGACTAGACTTCAGAAACTGGAGAAAGATGGTGAGACATTTTATAATTAAATCAAGAGAAGAGCCCTTCATTGTGTGTCAGAAATATTCTAAGGTTGTTCTTTCTCTCAAGAAGCTTACAAAGTGATGCTGGGCCACAGGTGGCAGTGTACAACTGAATGTGAACAGAGTGTTGGTTAGCAGCATGGGCTAGCCTACATCTACCCAGTCAGCCAACAGGTTTCCATGTTCCAAGTATATGAGGCCCCAGTAGTTGCCAGTAGTTTGAGACAGAGTCTATACTGGAAAATAGGTCACTTGGAAACTCTGTGCTCAGACCAGTTAGCCCTCAGGAACTTCCCTGGATTGAAAAACCCCTCTTTGGGAAGACACATGAGTCAATTCTGTTCCCAGATGACAGCATCTCAGTCCAGAAGCACTTTCACAGTAAGGAGAGGGGAGAAAAGGGTGGGTTTGGCCTTTGCAGAACTTCATAGGGGATGGGGAAATCCAAGCATCCATGATGCCAGGGGTAGGGGGCACGATTTCACACCCTCCTATCTTCCCCTTGGTGACACTATGCCTCTGGAGGACCTAGGGAAGTGGCATTACCTGGTAGGAAGTATGTACTGAGTGGTAAGTCAATGCTTTGCTACTGTGGTCACTGCTCCTGGAGAGATGGCAGTGGTTATGCACAGTGCTCTACACAGTGTAATGACCACCTCTCTCAAGCCTCAATGCTCTCATCTGTAAAATGGAAACAAGAATACCCTCTTCACAGAAGAATTTAGGAATTAATGCCATCACTTTGTGATAGTGCCTGATATGTAGTAAGACCTCGAGAAGTGTTAGCTGCTTTTCTCCCTTCTTAATCCTGCTGGGATCAAATCACCCTACAACCCACTAGAAAGGATTTCTGTATAAAGCTCAGGGAATAGGAATTGAGGACAAAAATATGAATCAGTTATAAAAATTCCAACGCATATATCCCTTTGGTTAGAAGCCTCCTAAAATCACATCCTATTGTGAATTTAAACCTAATTGTATAAATCTTCCAATACATGCCCACACACCTGCAGGGAAAAACTCAAATATAGTGAAAGGTGGGTGAGAGGAAGGAATTAAAATTGCTATGTAACTCAATCAAAAGCAACTAACTACTTTAAAAAGTTTATAGAAATTAAAAACCATATATGGCAACTAGACAAGCTAATATTAGCCTATGCCAATCCCCAACACTCAATGCCTTCAATTTACCCACCAGGGATCGTCAATAATCTTCTACTTAGC
Source organism: Galagoides demidoff (assembly GCA_963574575.1). Lineage (NCBI taxonomy): Eukaryota > Metazoa > Chordata > Mammalia > Primates > Galagidae > Galagoides > Galagoides demidoff. The sequence continues at coordinate 2,612 of CAUYQV010185407.1, forward strand.
CCTTCAGAAGCCTCAAGGGAGTTAGGATATACTGAATCTCACACTTCTGCCCACCTAAACTCAACAGAAAGTCAATCTGTTTGGGGGGAAGTCAAGATGGAATTCTTCAATTCTCTTTGATTGAGCTGGAACTGAGATCACGGATGTTAAGTGCTTTCTAAGTGATAAGAAGCTAAACCCACCAGTAATTATCATAGCATCATGAAGATATGATATCAGATGTAAGCAAGTTCAACATGAGAAGGGCAAACGCATGAAGAAATCAAATAGGGAGGGAGGTGGTGAGGGCAGAGGAGCCAGCATCTTGGGGCAACTGGAGACAGCCAAACTTAGCTGGGAGGCATCAGCTTCTGACCAGACTGAGGGGAGCTAAAAGAAAACAGAAGCAACCATGAGACTGGAAATATGTAACCAATCCAAAAATCAGTCACAGCCCCTCAGGGTATGTGACTGCTCCAGCATTCAGGAGTCACAGTTCAGCTGAATGTGTCTTCTGGAGAGAAGGTGGCCAGCATGTAGCTGTTGGGAGCCTGGGTGCTAGTTGTCCTGATTGCCTTCCAGGGATGTATCCAGCTCTGTGCTCAGACCCAGAGGCCAATTCCACTGGCTCTTAGCACACAGCAAGCCTTCAGGCAGTGCTGACCATGTGGCACAAATTGGCCATCGAGTCCTGATCTAAAGCTATGCAAGCAATGGGGGAGGTGGGTCCAAGGGACTGTAGCAGAGAGCCCTATGTAGGGATCTGAAGGCCTAGGGTGAGAGGTCTCAATTCTACTACAAATCAAGTAGGTTTCCCTAGGCCCCTTCCCTTTCTGAGTCTGTATTTCCTTATTGAAAATGGGGCTAACAACAGAGGCCCAGCTGGCATCCCATGGTGGCTAGAGGGCTCAGCTGAGGTGGTGATAGAAAGTACAACTTGGAAGTGTCCCCATGCAGGGACTTTGCCCATGTCACCTAAGATCTCACAGTATCCTAGGGCACAATGACTTTCGTCCCTCTGAACATAAAGGCTGAGGGAGAGCACGGTGTCCAGATTAAGACTTAGGGAAAGAGCAGGGCACATTTCTTTCCCCTAACAAGTCTCTTGGCTGCTTATCCCTTGTGGTGCCAGCACTCACCTAGAAGAGCTTCTCATAGCACTGTCCACAGTGGATGGTGTCACGGTGAACGAAGATCTGATCCAGGAGCTCGCCCATGGGCTTACTGCATATCCCACACTGGAAGAGAAGGCAGCTACAGGTGAATCCACCAAGCAAACTGACAGGGACAGCTGGGGCAGGACGGGGGCACCCAAGCAAGGTGGGCAGGCAGGTGCCACAAGCCTGTGTCACATCCTGGATGTCAAAGCAGTCAATAAAAAAAATGGCAAAACCCAGAAGTAAAATCCAAACTCAAATCCCACAAAAACTAGCTGGCAGGATGATCACGTAGTTTCACAATTCAGCCTGGGGTTGAGCCATGACTCCATCATGCATTAGCTGCATGAGCCTGAGTAAGTCACCAAAACCCTCCCAGTGTCCCATTTCCTCATCTATAAAATGGGCCTACTGGCAAGATGTACTCCCCAGTGTCACTGGGAGCATTTGGTGACTTAGTCCATGCAGAGCACTTGGCCTGGAGCCAAGCATAAAATAAGTGCTCAGTAAATGTCAGTGGTCATTGGTGTAGTAGGAGGGGCTGGGAGAACATTAATGATGATGTTTAGTTTCCCAAGAAAGATACTATGACAGTCCCATTAAAGGGAAGGCTACTTCAGCAGCCCAGTCCCTCCAACCTCAAGGCTCTCCAACTTGCCTCCCCAGGAAGACCAACTGGGGAGAGGAGAATAGTCAGCCATGGGCAGCAGGGCACCCTCCTGGTACTGTGGGACAGGGTGGCATGGCCTGTAGTCTCAAAGAAGAGGAGCCCAGGAGTCCCTATGTGTCTGTCTAGATCTCAAGACCTCTCTAGGCTCTGGCTTCAAGCTCCCTAATGGTGCTGGGAAGCACAGAGAGGGGCTGCTGGGATCCTCCACACCATTTTGTTTGTTCTTACTGAGCACCTTGCTTATGGCAACCTGCCTGGCTCTTTCGACTTTTCAATTCCTACCTCCTGGCAGTTTTACTTTTCACTATAAACTAATCAGCTCTCTGATTCATGTATTATGTTTCTGTCACTTTGGTTACTGTGAAACAGGATTTGAGCCTCAACTTGACTGACTGATATTGGTGATCTATTTAGGACAGCATTTCTCAACCTGTGGGTCGCGCCCCTTTGGGGTTCGAGTTGCCTAATATCAGATATTTACATTACAATTCATAACAGTAGCAAAATTACAGTTATGAAGTAACAACAAAAATAATTTTATGGTCGGAGGTCACCACAACATGAGGAACTATATTAAAGGGTTGCGGCATTAGAAAGATTGAGAACCACTGATTTAGGAGATCACCTCGGGATCCACAGGAAAGAACTCTAATGTGGGCTGGCAAAAATACTTCACACCATGGAAAATGGGGACCTCAAAGGATTGCCACGATGTTGTGGTCCTGAATGTCCACTTTCTTTCCTAACTGTGACAAAACAAACAAATATTTTAAAATGTTATGACAATAGGCCAGGTGTGGTGGCTTGCGCCTGCAATCCTAGCACTCTGGGAGGCCGAGGCAGATAGATTACCTGAGCTCATGGTTTCAAGACCAGCCTGAGCCAGAGCGAGATCCTGTTTCTAAAAATAGCTGGGCATTGTGGCAAGTGCCTATAGTCCCAGCTACTTGGGAGGCTGAGGCAAGACAATCACTTGAGCCCAAGAGTTAGAGGTTGCTGTGAGCTATGATGTCATAGCACTCTACCAAGGGCAACAAAGTGAGACCCTGTCTCAAAAAAACCAAAAATGTATGACAATCTAACAAGGTGAAGAAAAACCTATGGTCAATGTGAATGATGAAATGAGTTATGCAAATGAAGTTGAGCACTGTGGTAACTTTTGCTGGGAGGCAGCACAGTGCAGCTCAGGTAACACTGGCTCTGATGTCATTTCCTCAGTTCTGAGCAGCCCTGTGACTTCAGAAAGGTAATACCTTGTCCAATTATGTGTTTATCAGAAGAGTGGCCCCAGGGCACCACAGTCACCTCTAAGAACCTCTCAAAAATATCAGGCCCCACTGTGCCAATTTCCTTGTGGCCTACTGGAACACCTCAAGCAAGTTGACCATCTCTGCATGCACAGTCCAGGTGGCAGCCACCTTTGCTCACGTTTGGCACCCTGAAAGTATTCCCAAGTACTCCTCCCCTGAGTGACCCACATCCCTCACAAAGACTTTCCAGGGACTCTTGCTCACCCTGAAGGTGTCATCAAATACATCCAAGAGTGGCTTAGGTGTCAGGCTCCTATAAGTTTGCTCTGGGTTTCATAGGAGTGCTCTGTACTAAGTATGTAACTGGAAGTCTACAAAATCTTCTAAGACTTCATGTAAAATTCCATGAGCCATGGAGAAAAATGTTCTTAATCACACCACAAATGATTATCTTCAGGTTGAAAAATATAATCCTACTTAAGAGTACACTGAACACAACTGGCCCTCAAATAATCCCCTTTATCCTCATCTTATTGCAAAGTTCTTCTGCTCTCCAGGCCCTTCCCACCCCCGTCATTAATTTTAGCATATGGATTATCCCACCTCCCCGCAACACTGCTTCTGTCTGGGTAAATTCCCGATGCATGAACACTTGGGGATTCCCCCTTTCCAACCTATAGTTCCTTCTCTCCAACACTTTGGGCACTCTCTCCACTTTAACCAGGCTCTGACTGGAGTTACTCTCCACATCAGACAGCTCACTGTACTGCCTGGGCCAGACCACCACCTCACCCCTTCCATACACATGCCTCACTGTCACTTTATCTAACTCATCTGGCAAGATCGCCCTGGTAAATTCAAGTGCCCTGCTTCACTAGTGCTCCTGAGCATAGCCGGGGACACATGGCTTAGTGGGATTTCAGCCTCCATTTTGCTCTGGTCTGTCTACCATCCCCCACCGCTTTCTTCTTAAATAGCCAACACTCATCCCTCCACTTGCAGTAGATGACCATGCTTTGCATTGACAGAGAAAACAGAAGGAACTGCTAAAGAAACTTCTCCTACCACCCAATCTGGGAACTTCCCTGTATGTGAGGTGCATGCTCAGCCTTTCCCTCTCCTCCTGCAGATGGACACTGTGACTACACTGGCCTCTCTGTCCTGCAGCATCAGTGTCTGCTCTCCTCTGGCTCTCCTTATGAACATGAGCACATTACAGTATCTCCTCTGCACTGCCCAACTGCTCTGCTCCAAGGCAAGCCCTTGGGCAAGTCAGGTAGACTCTCTCCACTTCTGCAACCTGTCCTTATCTCTTGAGCCCACTCTGATCAGGCTCTGGTTCCTATCATTCCACCCAAAATGTTCTTACTATGGTCATCATTGATCACCATGTTGCAACATCCAGTGGGCAATTCTCAGCTTTCATCCTACTTCATCGCTCAGCAATTACTGACAGGGTGGCTGTCCCAGCCTTCTTAAAAAATTATGTCACTTGGCTCCCAGGGCACCATGTTCTCCATTACTTCTCAGCTTCTTTTTAGATCCCCATCTCCTTCCCAACCTCTAAGTGCTAGAGAGTCACAGGGCTCAGCCCTCAGCCCACCTCTCTGCCTACTGGCAGCCTAGGTAAGCTCATCTGGTCCCACGGCTCAGAGCAAACATGCCCAGAGCACCTTAGCCGTAGTCTCTCCTCAGAACCCAAAACTACAAATCCAGCTGGCTGCACGCCCTCCCCCTTTGGCTCTCCCTGGAGCATCTTCAATGTCACCTGCCTCCAACTCCACTCTTGACTATGTACGCAAACCTGCTCCCCTCCAGGCTTTCCCATCTGAGCAAACATCACCATTCTCTTACCTAGTGGCTCAGGCCCCACAGCTTAGCATCTCCTCTCACCGCTCTCAGACGTCAGAATCTGGTAGCTCTATTTTCAACAATACCCCCAATCTAGCCACCATCTTGCCATCAGTGCTGCCAACTCTCTAGCTTAATATACTGCAACAGCCTCCTAACTGGCCTTCTTTTTTCACCATTGCTCCCTACAAGCTCTCTCATAGCCAGAAGGACCCTTTAAAAAACATGAATCAGATCTTGTCACTCCCTTAAACAAACCCTCTAGTAGGTTCCAATTGCATTTAGAATAAAATTTAGAGTCTGTGTCCTCCCAGGCTGACACGATCTAGTCCCTGCCCCCTAACCCATGCCATTGTATCCATGCACATGCTTCTGCCCCAAGGCCTATGCTTTTGCTGGCCCTGCAACTGGAATAATCTTTCCCCAGAAGATTGTGTTTGTGTTCCCTGTGGCACAAAACACATGGAAGAGTGAATATTCATTCATTTACACCAGGGGTCCTCAAACTTTTTAAACAGGGGTCTAGTTCACTGTCCCTCAGACCGTTGGAGGCCCGGACTGCAGGTCTCAGGACAAGTCAGCTACTAAGCAAGACAGGTAGCGGCAGCAAAAACACCCAGTGGGCCAGATAAATGTCCTAGGCGGGCCGCATGTGGCCCATGGGCCATAGTTTGAGGACGCCTGATTTACACCCTTGGACTTGGAATGAGCTCATTCACCTCCCAGTTCTGCAAAGCTTCCACAACTGTGAGCAAAGGCATATAGAGATGGAGCCTCCTGCACACTCTCTGAACCCTAAGACTCCTACACTCTACAGGATGTCCTCAGCAGCACCCCCTTCTTACCTTAAAGCAATATTCATGGCAGCAGATGCTGAGATGTTCTAGGGTAATCTTCGGACAGTCTCGGATCTCACGGTTACAGTAAGTACAAATCCCACCAGTTGTTCTGTGAAATGAAAACACAATAATAATCCAGCAGTCAGGCTGGCATATAGATTCCTGGTGTGACACAGCCAGACCCTCTGGTTTGATGCAGGCAGGCCCAGGTTCTCTGGAAAGGATCCTCAGCTTCCCATGTTTTTCTGTGGTGTGCGAAAGCAGGGCACTAGTTGGCAGCACAGCCCTGGGCTACACCAGTTTTCAGCCTCTGAAAAGTTTGCAGTATCTCCAAAACCAGCCACACATCTTTGCCCCACTCACTGCAGTTTTTGTGAGCATCCCACTGTGATACTTGTTCCAGCAAATGCACAGGCCTTGGGGCAGGAGCACGTGCATGACTGCAATGGCATGAATTAGGGGGCAGGGGCTAAATCGTGCAGGCCTTGGAGGACACAGACTCTCCCTGCCCCTCTGCCTGCCAAATCTTCTAGGGCCTGTTCCTCTACACAGTGACAAGACCAATGCCTTCCCCTACAGGAGACATGACATCATATGCCCTAGGTGGCCCCTGTGGTGGCCCAAGATTCAGGTAATTGGCTGTTTCTTCAGCCATGTTGGAGAGAACTTACTTATCCCCTCTGTTTGCCTGCCCTTCTGCCTGTTTACCTTTGGGGCCTTGTAGTAGAGTGTCCCTAATACTCTCACTTCTTCCCACCTTCTCCCTAATCTAACTTTGGCCTCCAAATGTCATCCACTAGAATTTCAACCTCTTGATACATGAGAAGCCAGAAGGCAGAGCAGAAACATCCCTATCCAGAAGCAGTCAGGATCCTGGGGTTTAGTCCTGACTGCTCAGACTCACTGTGTGACATAAAGCATATTCCCTATGCTATCCAGCCCTGCTTCCTTCACAGTGACCTGAGTGAATTCAATCTCTATGATCTTTTCTTCCCATTCCAAGAATTTAAAATAGGAATTTTTTGTCATTAAGATCATCCTGTGAGTGTGACATCATCTAGTCTAACCTTTAAAACTGCCGAATGAGGTGCTCTCATGCTCATCCATTCAATGTCCCCACACCAGTCTGCATTGTTAGCTCTGTGTCTCCTTTCTTGATTCTTAATAATAGCATTTTGCTTCATTTCCCACCCACTAACCTCTTTCCCGGTTGTTTTTTCTTTTTATGTTTTCTTTCTGGTCAGATATTCCAGTTAATGAAGTGATTGATTAGGTACTGATCCACAGGTCCTCTCCTGGGGACACGAGCCCCCAGGCTTTCAGACTCCACTCTTCTGTGTGGAGCAGCCTTCTGTACCTACCCTCTGGTTTAGGTGGGTTCAAAAGCCTTACTTGCCACAAATGTGAGATCCCAATAATGGAAGCACCAACCTGTGGCAGCGTCCTGCATCATGTAACAGATCTGCAAACAGATCTGATTTTGCAAAGCAGTGGATGAAGCAAACAGACTTAGTGTGGACATCTTCCTGAGTTGTTTCTCCTCCATAAGAACTGCAAGCTTCCCAGTGGGGAGAGGAGAGAAAGACAGAAAAAAAATACAGAGCAGACTTACCTCTCAGAATACAGGGTGCTGTCATATGGGGCTTTCTTTTCCATGTCAAACGCATCCTCAATGCTGCTGACGCTATGGGGAGTGTAATGGGGAAGAGGAGGGCAGAAGATGGGAGCACATCACTGTCACAGTTATGGTCAGGGAACACTTTCCTAATTAACCTTGGGGCCACAAGCTGAGACATGACTCTACATTGCCAACTGGCCACCATCATCCCAAATGGCACTTGGTACCATAAGGACTGACACTAAGAAGGCATGGTTCTCTTGGAGAAGAGCCCTTCTATGGGGGGCAAAGAAGACCTGTCACAAGATGTAAAATGACAAGAATAAGTGGCCTACATACCAAGAGGACTGTCACTTCCACTGACCAGTGGGCAAAGAGCAGAGCTCACCTCCCCACTTGTGTTACAATGTTGACAGTCACGGGAGCCCATTCACAGCAGAAATCAAACAGTGGCAATGGGAAGAAAGAAGGGAACATTACGACGTGAAGCCTGTGCTTGGCTTCCAGAGCAGCATTAAGAGAGAAGGGTGTTTGTTTTTCCTTTTTATATCTTCCTTTTTAATAACAAAAACTGGTGACCAAACAAAAACATGACCAGGGAAGGGTGACTGACTAGCTGTGAGCCCTGGGTTACCTATTTAATGAAGCTGCCATTCTCCTAGGATTGGTGGGGTAGCCTCATAGGTGAAGTGACCTGCCTAAGGTCATGCTTGGGAAAGAAGCAAGCTAGAATTTCATCCCAGGTCCTGATTTCTTCTGAGCACCAAATTCATCTCTAAGCTTCCTAGAGCATAAAGCAATTCACATTGCCCAATAAAGAAAAGCTATTGGCTTTTCATACCACATCATATTTTGACTAAGTGTTAAATTATATTTTTAAATAAATTTAATTTTCAGAATCTAAGAATTAAATCTAACAGGATGCTGGGACTGGGAGAAGGCCAGAAGATGAACAGTTTTGCCAAGTGACTTTCATAGAAGCAAACTCTAGATGGCAATGAGAGCTCGCATGGATGTCGAAAGATTTCACTCATATTATTTCTAAGCTCAAAATCTCCGTGAATGAAGTTATGGAGACAAAAAATAGATGAGCCATTGCCAGGGGCTGAGGGTAGTGATGTGGGGGACTGGTAACAGGTCTGGGGTTTCTTTTTGCGGTGATGAACAAGTTCTGGAATTAGACAGTGCTGACAGTTGCACAACTTCATGAATATAACAAAACCTACTGGATTGTGCACTTTGAGGGGTGAATTATAACTCAATAAAGCTGTTGAGAAAAACCACTCTAAGGGGTTCCAGGTGATGAAACTGAGGCTCATAGAGGTTGAGCATCTTGCCCCAAATGACTGAAACAGTGGGGGACTGAGCCAAAGCTGGAATGTGACTGCCACACCTATGCTCATCATTCCATAGCACTAGGAAAAGCTAGTGTGGAAGCCCCAAAGCCCTAATCCTAAAATAAGGCTGGGACACTCCTCCATGTTACTAAATTCCTCATCTTAGCAGTGAGATGACTTGTCACAAAAAATGTGCCCTAAAGAACCCCATGTGGTAGTGCACTAGTATGACACTGAGGTACCCTTCCATATCGCATTAGGAAGCAAGCAGATGAAGATACATCCATGCAAAGTCACAGGTGTATCAGGAGCTGCAATCCTATGCGTGCTCAAGTGAGGCAGCCTGGCATGACAGGAAAGAGCAAGGGGGCTCTTGAGAAGACCCCTGTGATCTGAAGTAAGATATAATCAACTAGATCAGCAGTTCTCAACCCATGGGTCACGACCCACAGGAACTGTATTAAAGGGCTGCGGCATTAGGAAGGTTGAGAACCACTGAACTAGATGGTCCCTAAAGGCTCTGCCAGCTCTGTAGAGGGGGATGATTTTGGTATTTCACAAAAGAAAGCAACAAAGGATGGAAGAATAGGACAGCACTGACAGTGGGGTGCAGGGGGAGTTAACCATAAGAATTCAAAGGCACCCAGGTAGGTGGGATACCTAAAAAAGCAGAAATCACATCAGAGGACAATGATATCACTCATGCATTCAACAAACTGTTACCAGAAGCTACTCTGGGCCATACCCTGAACAAGGTATTAGGGATTCAGGATGAGGACAAAACAGGGCCTGCAGGAGGCCAGGGCCTGGAATTATGTGGGGCTTGCTCTTACCTGCCACAGCGTGAAGATGACAGCCTCCCAGAGGACACTTCGCTAGAACTGATGTACTCCTTCACAAAGAGGACCCCTTTACTGTAGAAGGAGCACAGCAGAACACAAAGGGTTATGCTGGAAGATTCCAAGGGACAACCTGGCCCATGGAAGGGGTGCAGAGCTGGAGGGACCCCAGCCTGGTTTGAAGGAAGTGAGGAAGCTCATGGAAGGCTTTGGGCAGAGGTGCTGTTGGACCCTAGGCCCCAGAGCCAGCAGTAGAGGGAGCTGTGGGGGACTCAGGCTGAAATCCCAGCCCATGGGCTCAGCTTATTATGTCTGGACTGACAACCCTAGAAAGATGCTCCCTACAACTGATGGCAATGTGCCAACCTCCTTTACTCAGCCCTCCATGTCCTCACCTTCTTGCTAGATTCTTGTACTTCTGCACCTGAGTCCCACAGGCTTTCCACCCCTCTATGAAAGTGTCCTCTTTCCCACCTACCCACAACCAGGATGTCCTCTAAGCCTTAAACCAAGGCTGTCAGTACTTGCCACTCGGAGCCTCCCCAGAGGCCTGAGCTGCTGTGCACTCTCCATCTCAAACCTAATCTCTCCCTTCTCATTCCTGGAGTTCCAGAGGTATAGAGTCACCTCATCCTAGACAGATCCCCTCCTCCATGCTGCACAATCAAGCCTACTGACCTGATGTCAGTGGAGGCGCCTTGAGATTCCCCCTTAACACACATCCCACTCAGCAGCGTCCCTGAAATGGTACCCTTTCTTGCACCCGAAGTGGTGGCCAGAAGTGCAGGTGAGGCAGTGGGAAGGTGAGCATGCAAGAGACATAGGCGCAGGCCTGGCCTTCTCAGACATGTCCCATGGAGACATTAGCAAGATTCAACAGATGGCAGTGCCCAACTGCTGGCCGTGTGGAGACATCCATGAACACCCTAGGAGGTGCTACCTCAGCTTCTTACTGGGATAGGGAGAAGGTGAGGTGCCATGAGACCTGTGTGGGCTGGCACATGGGAGTTCATACTGGGAGACTAAGACTGCATGATGTGAACCCTTGGCCAAAGGGCTGCTGGGAATTGGGGGAGGCGCCAGAGAAGAAAAACATGGAAGGAATCTGGGTCCTTTAATCCCAAGTAGAAAATGAGGGAACCACCTTGTTCCCAAACAACATCTCCCACGTTGCTAGGTGTCCTTTCTTACCTGGCCAAGCTGGAGTCCAATTCACCTGGGGGGACTGGATTATAAATGTGAGGCTGCTCAGAAGGGGCAGTGCTGGTAACAGTGACCATGCAGCTTGAGGGGCTTCTCACCCTGAAAGAAATGGAGAGTGGGGTACAAGTGTGTCAACACTAAGAGCTGCCATCTTCCGGGGTCAAACAGGTTAGTCTGGGCCTTCATTCAGAGACTGCCACTGCCAAGAGTTAAAAGGGTGCTGGTGTTTCTGAAACAACACCTGCACGTCACTGAGCTTTTGCTCCTGAAGGTTCTTTAGAGATCAGTAGATAGAACTTCTCACTTTACAGATAAGAAAACCCAGATTAAGTGGATTGAGACTGGCACAGCTGGAACCGTCGATCAGTAGCCAGACCCCAATCTTCCAGCATCCCCTCAGAACCGATGAAGAAGAAACTTGGAGACACTGCATTCTGGAAGACACATGCTACCAGCAGGGGCAGGAACTGACAGGGATCTTGATTTTCTGGAACCTCCACACCTCAGCTCCCACATACAGCCTTTGGCCTGGTATCTGACCTCCTGGGCAGCTCGCAAGGCTTTTCTCTGGCCAGGCCTCTCGGCCCTCACTCTGCATACCCCATACCATGGGTCCCAGACCAAAAGCTGCCACAGCAGCCCATTTCACTTTAGGGCACTGTGTTGGCACACTGCCACTGACCCTCTTTTTGTCTCTTCCAACTCAGGTATGTCCACTCTCCAGCAGCCTGGGCTGATTCCGGCCTCTCTGCAACATGTGTCACTCACCAGGCCCAGGCTCTGGGGTATCACATCCTTGTCAGTGTCCAGTGTCCAAGACCTGAACTAGTTTAAGAGTGGGGAAGAGGCAGACCAAGCCCAGCATCTGTTGAGCTGTCCTGCCTCAGTCTCAAACTATGTCACATGATACTAAAGCTCAAGCCACAGACTGGCCTGCAGCATCCGTGGATCTGCCAAGCTCTCTCATGCCTCTGCAGATAAGACAAGCTCCTCCTCCGGAAGCCCTTCCTGAGAGCCTACTCTCCCACTGCTGGCTGTGTGAGACTCCGCCTCAGTGCACCTGGTCACCCTGCACCTCTTCCTTCATCACCCTGTGACACGTAAATATGCCATGGAGATTGAAGGAGGTGGACTGGATGGGAGAGGAGGACCTGAAGGAACCTGGAAAGACAGATGGGAATGAAGGGCAGAACCAAAGACTGGAAAAGGGGCTGATTGTGAGAGGAGGGCAATAAGATCTACTGCTGACTGAAAAACCAGCAAGAATCTGGCTTCTGGTGATCCATGTCAACTGAGTAGTCAAGGGGACACGAGAACTGAAGGGGCAAGGGAAAAAAAAAACAACCCTGGAGCTACTCAGGAGGCTGAGGCAAGAAGACTTCTTGAGTCCTGAAGTTTGAGGCTAGCCTGGGTAACATAACAAGATCCTATCTCTATGCAGCAAATCCCCTGGAGATCTTCCCCAGGACTTTAATGTGAGCAGCAGGAGACCCATAATGCTCCCCAAATGCCTCCTCTCCTTGACCTACAAGACCCTACAGGGCCCACCTCCTAACCCCTGCTCACCTCACCTTCTACCCTCTAAACACAGGGCTCATATTTCAGGGCCCCTTCCTCTTCCTTTGTCCACGTTCTTTGCAAGGCAGATGCCTCCAGGTGTTTTAAGTGTCAGCTGAGCTGTCACCTCCTCAACAGAAAAGCTTTTCCCACCCATCCTAGGTACAATACCCTCTACCCCAGCTCCTCACCATCAGAGCACCTGGTTTCTTTCTTTTCTAGGCTTATCACAAACGGAGGGGCAGTGTACACACCATAAGGATTAACAGTACAGTCTCTGGGTTCTGACTGCCTGGGTTCTAGTCCAGGTGAGGCAATGTCCTGGGTCAGTAATTATTGGCAAGTTACTTAACCTTCATCTGCCTCAGTTTCTCACCTGCAAAGTGGAGATAATAATAGTACCTCCCTCACAGAGTGGGTTTGAGTGACCCTGCATAAAGCACGGAGAATAGCACCTGCACATCCTCAGCATGCGCCAGCACTCCAGCATCGGTACCACGTTTAGTCACTGCTGGATGGGGCCTGGCCATTGTGTTCACTGTGTACACCTCATTTCTGGGTGGCAGAACCATGGTTCTTGCTTATTCCCAAACATGGCCACTCTGGGAAAAGATCTCTGGGGAGTAAAGAGAACTCCCGGGCAGCACCTGTGACTCAAAGGAGTAGGGCACCAACCCCATATGCTGCAGGTGGCAGATTCAAACCCAGCCCCGGCCAAAAACTGCAAAAAGACAGAGAGAGAGAGAGAGAGAGAGACCTCCCAATAGGCAAAGATGCCTTCCTTCACCTGATAGATTGCAACTCTAGGAAGTGATAAGGGAAGGGCCTCTGGCTTCACACAGAAAAGGGCCAGAAGGACACTGAAGCTAACTGCTGGCATGCATCCTATCCATCAAGTTTGGGAGACCTGAGCCAGGCTGAGGAACACAAGAGTTGAGCAAACACCTTTGCTTAGTTCCTCAGCAAGATGAAGCTACAATAGCCTTTTCATAGCCCTGTTACAGGGGCCACCAAATCAAAGCAATGGATTATGGCAGGAGGATGATGGTGGAGCTAGAATACTTGATTGGCAGTGGCAGCAAGAGGTAGATCTGGTTAAGAGAATGACTCGGAACAGAGACACAAAGGAAGTCCAGAAGTCAGAGCAAGGCAGGGGCCCCAAATCAGGAAAGGGTAAAGGAAAATTGCCATGAAACACCAGAAATAACGAAATTTGAAGAATAATGCAAGTCCTGTCTTAGACATGAATCCTATACTACATGTCCCGCTGGGGCAGGAGCCAATCAGTGGGTTCCTAAGTACTGAAGGTAATGTGGGAGCCAGAAAGTTCCATCACAGAGATGGAAATGAAGTTGGGTTGACAGGAATGAGAAGAATATCATCAAATTATGACATTCTTTCTTATCCTCTATGTCCTGTCCACATAGGTGTGCTGGCTATGAAGTTCTTCCAGAGAGCACAGTTTCCAATTCAAGAACTTCAACTTTCCATGAACTTTTTGATGACAAACAATAGAATATTTCAGGATGGTATAAAATCTGCTACTAGATTGCCTCTAAAAAATATTTTCAAATGTGAAAAATTATTCTACAAGTCATCTAGGTTTTCAAAATTAAAAAGTTATCACAGCTACTTCAACGACTGTAATTTGGCATGAGCGGACATTACTCTTCAGAGGTCAGGATCCAGAAACTGCCACTTTGGGAGACCTGAGCTTTTCATAGGAAACCACCTCAAGTGGCTGGTGCTGTCTGTTCCCCACCACCCTGTTCTTCCTTGGTTCTTGGCCTCTCGCAGAAAACTCACATCCCCCATTTCTTCAGGCTACTGCTGTTAACTTCTTCTAACCACTGCATGATCCTAGAATTACCTCTGTGGAGGTGAGTTATTGCCCAAATCCACAGCTATCCTGATGGTGATGGCAGGAGAAAAGATCACCCAAATGGTATAGCTTTTATTTCTGCTGGCAAGTCCCATCCACACCATGGTACACCTTCCTCAGAAACTTTCCATCTCCATGAATGGAAAAAAAAACACTCCATATCCCTCTCCCAACTCAGATTTTCGAGCTCCTACTAGCTGCTGAGCAACATGGTTATCTGTGCACCTTCTCTGTGCCAGGCTTAGTCTAACAGATGTGATACTATGGCTCCAAGTGGTAACCCGTGGAGACCTATGTTCAGGGCACTGGTTTCCAGTCTTCTTCCTTCTCGCTCCTATCCTCACACGGCAGCAGAGGGTAACAGGCAAGCCTAGTGTGTATGAACCTTTCCTGTGTTGTAGCCTGTGACAGAAACACCGACTGTAGTGGGAGGGAGCCCAGTACAGCTCAGCCCTTACCTGCTGCCATAGCCGTCCAGTCTGACGAGCTGCTGGGGTCCGCTGGGGCTGCCCTGTAGCTCTGGGGTGCTGGGATCTGCAGGTTGCTGCGTGGGTACAGCAGAGTCTCCCTGGCCACTGCTTGGAGCTCCAGGCCTTTCCTGAGAGGCCTCTCCAACCTCTGTGGCCATGTTCTTCTTATAACCATCCAAAGTGCTGAGAAAAAAATGAGCAGCATCCTATGCACCCAGTGCTTGGGACTTGCTGCCTGTCACGCCGTGGACTTGGAAAGGCTCATCTCCCCAAGGAACAAGCTGCTCCAAGGAGTAGACAGTGTACTCCTCCCTTTAATGTCACTTGATGAAACCAATAAGGTGTTAAAAAACAAAGTCTTTTCCTGGCTACAAACACACTGGCCTTCCCGTCCTAGTCCTCCCATAGTCATCTCCCCTTTCTCCATCCCTTTACTGCCTCCAGACCATCTGTCCAATCTAGAAAGACCTAAGCCATCCAGCACTTGGCCTGACCCGTCAAGGAGCAGGCAATCTGAGAAAGGGATTCTCCCCCAGGCTGCCCTGGCAGGCTCGGTTTGGATGAAGGAGGGAAAGCAGGCATATTGCGCTCCTCAGATTCTCCAAGGAGGTGTTTACTCGGCGAAGTGGGGGAAGGGCCAAGAGACTCTAAAGTTTCTAGGGCGGGGCCACAGGGCGGCGCGAGACCATTTGTGATCTTCGAGCGCCGACTCGAGGCTGGCGCAGGAACTACTGCAGAAGCAGCCCCGCCGGCGCGGATCTAGCAAAGAGAGCCATTTTCTTTGACCGTCTTATTTCCTAGCTGCTGCCCGGCCCACAGCTGCATGAAATGGCGGCGCGCGCAAGCGCACTGGGTGTGTGGAGCCCGGCGCGTGCGCGTGCACAACACGCACTTCAAGCGTCTGTTGTCACAGGCGTCTGCGGGTTCTTAATCGTGAAGTAGTCACAGTTGTTATTTAAAAAGCAATGGTGGGTGGCGCCTATGGCTCAAAGGAGTAGGGCGCTGGCCCCATGTGCCGGAGCTGGCAGGTTCAAACCTAGCCCCAGCCAAAAACTGAAAAAAAAAAAAAAAAACCAATGGCATTGCCCTCTCTTTTTTAGAGATGTAAAAGTTGTAGTCCACTTGTAACCAACAAATGGCAGTCAGGATGGCACTTAGTTGCCCTTCCCCAGGGCTCAACCTGATCATGTCATAGTCCCTACAGTTCAAGCCTTACCAAATTTAGGTAGGGATAATAACGGTAGGGTGGAAGCGGGGGCAGCGTCTCATCATGTAATCATCTCCTCTAATAAAAAGTCTCTCTGAACTTCAGTTCCCCTGCCGCACCCCAGCACTTCTTTTCCCCTTCCTGCATACACTCTTGTTGCCTTTTCATTCCCTTCTTACCATAAGGTGATCAGATTTTAACATTGGTAAAGTGCGACACCACTGGGGGGCTGGGGGGGGGACTATTGGCTGAGATATTTATGGTTAGGGGGTTAGGGACCCTCTAGAGAGGGGGTGGCTACTTGTTTGTTCCAGACAGTTTGGCTCCTTCTGAGCTAATTGTCCTTGCCTAGAAGCGAGGGAGGGAGCCAGTGTCCTTCTGATACCAATCCTACCTGGGCGACCTTGCCCAGGAGGGGAGTAGGGAGTTTGCATTAGCCTTTTCATTTCCAAATGAAGTTATATTAACCTCTTCGTTCCCAAATGGGGTTACATTAACCTTTTCAGCAGCCAAAACCTCTTTATTCCCTTCCCATTCTCCCGCCCTTCTCTAGCTTTACGTGCATTTTTTCCAAAAATTGGGACTTTTTTTAAAACACCGTGGGACGTGGGATAAATTGTTCAAAAGCAGGAAGTCTGGTCAACTTATCTTACCATCAACATGCCACAGAAACTTTTAATGCTCCTAAAACTATGCATTGAATGACCTCCCTAACCCTGTCTGTCTGGGACCAATATGCCACCCACCATACCACCAGAGCTGATCTCTACTCCGTTCTACCTGAGAGTCAACTGATCACAGGCTCAGATGTCCTGGCAATGTCAAAGTGTTTTAAAAGTATATAAATAAACTTCTGTACTTGTCTTAGGTGGCGACACATCATTGGCAGAGGGGTCAGGCTACTTTATCACAGCATCACTGCGGATCTCCTTTTTCTAGACACTTTAGCCACTAAGTTAAGTTAACTGCTACAGGTGCTCATTCTCCTCTTTTGTTTTGCTCTTCCATGGCAGACCCTGGTTGGCCTCCTGCTTACCTGGCCACTCCTCAATGCCTCATTCATCTATTTGAAAGACTCCTCTTGTTCTCCCCTAACTCTTAATATGGTGTGCTATTAAATGCTGGTATATGATAGTTCAATATTACCTACCTCCTGGTTTTCTCTGTTAGATAAAAGTTATTAATGTTTAAAAATTATAATAATATATAAAGGAAAACTACTAAAAATACTATTGTCAAAGGGAAAACAATTTTGTATGGAAGGTATGCAAAATAAGTTTTTGTTAAGGAAAAAGAGAATTGTTTTATCCTAAATTAAAAGAACTAATGGTTCCAAAAATATGTAAGACAAAATGTAAACAAATATTGTAACAATTATAACAATTATAAAAGGTTCACAGATCATTGGAGGGAAGTTCGTTAGAGATTTAGAGCCCAAGGAGTTCACTGGGGACTTGTCAGTAGGCTTCTCTGCCTTGCACGTACCTAACATGTACACGTTGCTCTCACATACAGAAAACCTTCCCATCATCCTGTAGCGTGATTATCTGCTCACCCTCCTACACCCACCACTTATGGCCAGTCTTAGAGAGTTGTGAACCCGCATCAACTATACCTCCTTAGCTCCCACTCCCTGTTCAATCCACCATAATCCAACCACCCCCTCTCTGCTTCCCCAGCCTGCTCCTTTAAGGTAGTCACGAGTTCTACTTTGCCAAATCTGATGAGCCCAGTTCAGAGCCCACAGCATGCTGGAAAGTTAGCTTAGCCTGGCTCGGTGTCCATGACTGTACAGTTTCCTGATTCTTCCATTTATCCAAAATTTCCCTCTCAGTACCTCTCTGCAGGTCTTCTTCTTCCTTAAGACCCTTCAATATTACTTTCCAGATTTCTGGCCATTTGCCATTTCCCTTATTTTTATTTCTTTTCATTTTATACACTCATGGTTTTAGAGGACCAATCATCACACTACTCCCCTCTTTTTTTTCTTTTTGAGACAAAAGCAGAAAATGGAAGTAAGGTCAGTTGATAATGCAGGTTGCTTCAGATTTACAGCCCTAATGGAAGGCTCTGTATGTATCCCTCAGTCACATGGACTTGCCCACCAGCCAAGTCCTGGGTGGACAACCAGCCCTAGAAGCTTACAGAGAGAGGCAGGGCATCCATGATTTGGAATGTCCAAAGACATTCTCCAGGCAACATCATCCTCTCCCTTCAGCCATGACCTATATAAGCTAATGACACCCAATGCTCTAGCTCCAGCTCAGCTCGTCACTTAGCTCTATACCTATTTATCTACCAGCCTACTGGAGATCCTTGCCTGAATCCCCACAGGCATGGCCCAAAGACCTACTGCAGCCCCCCAACCTCCTCACCCTCAGCTATTTCTTGTCACCATCCATCCAGTCGCCCAGGCCTAAAATCTGGAGAGCAGCCTTTTCACCATTACCTTCAATAAATCAAAACCACTTTTGGCCTCATCACTTCTCCTTTGGCTAAGCAGATAGTCTCCTGATGGTCTCTTGCCTTGTCTTATTGGACACTCCCCTGGTCTGATCCTCCACAGGCACGTAGAGGGATGTTCGTACACCTGCATGGGAACCACCTTTGGCCCCTTAGAGCCTCAGGATATGGGTTCTAGGAGCAGATGCCTGCTCAGTGACATCTTGGTGCTTCCTGACAAGCTGCAAATTAACCCCCTTTACTGCCTTACCTGACCCCACACTCCCTGTGGACCTCTGCACCTGCCAGCCTCCAGATTCCTCTGCCTGGAATGCCTTCTCCAGCATATCTGTCTGGCAGGATCTTCTTCAGCCTTCCAAACCCAGATCCAACCTCACTCTACCTGTAAGGAAAATTTTTCCTGACACTACCTGCCTGCAATAAACAGAACAAAAGCAAAAATAAAAACCCAGAAGCAACCACCTCCTCCTTCATTTATGGCAGTGTTTTTCAACATTTTTTTATTTCATGGCACACTTGAATCTATACTTAAATTTCTGTGGCACACTTAAATTATGTCGATCAAAATGTCCACAAATCAGTAACCTTTGTATATGGCAATAACAGCCAAGTTGAGAAACAAATCAAGGACACAATTCCCTTCACAGTAGCTTCAAGGAAAATGAAATACTTAGGAATATACCCAATAAAAGGAGTGAGAGACCTTTTCAAAGACAATTATGAAACCCTAAGAAAAGAAATTGCAGAGGACATTAACAAATAGAAGAACATTCCATGCTCTTGCATGGGAAGAATCAACATTGTCAAAATGTCTATACTACCCAAAGCAACCTACAGATTCAATGCAATCCCAATTAAAATAGCAATATCATATTTTGAAGAACTAGAGAAAATAGTACTTTGTTTTGTATAGAACCAGAAAAAACTCTGTATAGCTAAGGTTATTCTTAGTAATAAAAACAAAGTCAGAAGCATCACCCTACCAGACTCCAGGCTTTATTACAAGTCCATTATAGGTGAAACGCCTATATGCCTCTGGCCAAAAAAGCCGCTTGAGAGAGAGCAGTGAAAAGACTTTGTGCAGGCATGCTTAAGAAACTGAGGCAAAATCCCGTGTAGCCAGGTTAGTTGCGGGCCTAACATGAACAAGGTTTTGGCTGGAATAGCATTTCCAGACTGCCTTAAGGAATTAAGGTTGACTTTATAAGACCTATGAGAAAGCCCTTTGGAACACTGGCCAGATACGTATCAGTAACCTTTCATGATCTGTGGTAATCACTTACTGATGGGTCTGGGAATGGAGTAACCTTTCCTGATCTGTGGTAAGTGACAAAGGTCGCTTGCTGACAGGTCTGGGAATGGTAATGTCATACAAGTATCTAACGGCACAGATGAAACTTGGGCTCATGAAAGGCTTTTGAGAAGTCTAGCCTGAGAATTCCTTATAAAAGGCTCCAGCAAAACCCCCCCTGACTTAAGGCCTACATGGGAGCAGAAGTTTGCACACAAACTCCTGTATGCCCAAGAAGTTTCTCTATGCTTTGCTTAAAGAGTCAAAGTAACTGCCTCCAAATGGCATGGTCAGTAGGACATTCAAATCATCTCTTTCCCCTGTAGCCTCAGGCTTCATCAGATAAGATCAAAGAAAAGTAATAATATGTTCTTCATTAAGTTATATTAAACGGGTTACATTGAAAGGATTATGTTTAAAGGTGTATGTTGGGTGGATTATTAGATTACCAGGGAGGAGCTACTTACAGGGCGGGTGGTCATAAGCTGTTTAAATGGATCACTGAGGTCATTACTGCATTGTGCTCATGTACAAAATTCCCTATATAAGCCAACTGCAAATAAAGAAGCTTGACATTTTGCCTGAGTGAGCAGATGGTCACCTTTATTTAAAACACAATTTCAATAAGCGTGCTTATTCTTCGCAACATCGCTTTTCTGTGAGACCCTTACTGCAACAGTCCATAGTAATCAAAACAGCATAAAAACAGAGACACAGGGTGGCACCTGTGGCTCAGTGGGTAGGGCACTGGCCCCATGTACCGAGGGTGGCGGGTTCAAGCCCAGCCCCGGCCAAACTGCAACAAAAAAAATAGCCAGGCATTGTGGTGGGCGCCTGTAGTCCCCGCTACTGGGAGGCTGAGGCAACAGAATTGCCTGAGCCCAAGAGCTGGAGGTTGCTGTGAGCTGTGTGATGCCATGGCACTCTACCGAGGGCAACAAAGTGAGACTCTGTCTCTACCAAAAACAAAAAACAAAACAAAACAAAAAACTCAGAGACACAGACATATGGAACAGAATAGAAAACCAAGAGATGAAATCAGTCTCTACTTGCCATCTGATCTTTGATAAATCAAACAGTGCTGGAAGTACTTGATCACCACATGTAAAAGCGTGAAACTCGACCCCCACCTTTCACTCCTTACAAAAATTGACTCAAGATGGAAAAGAGACTTAAATCTAAGACACAAAATGACAAAAATCTTTTAAGAAAGTGTGGGGAAAACTCTTGACAATGTTGGACTGGGGAAAGATTTTATGACAGAGACCTAAGTGGCTATCACAACAAAAATTAACAAATGAGACTTAATTAAGCTTAAAAGCTTCTGCACAGCTAAGGACACAACAAGTAAAGCAAAAAGACAACCTTCAGAATAGGAAAAGATATTTGCAGGGTATCAATCTCAAAAAGGGGTGATAACTAGAATCTACAGAGAACTCAAATTAATCAACAGAAAAAGAATAAACCAGCCCATCTACCTCAGAGCAAGAGATAGGAACAGAACCTTCTCTGATGAAAACAGACGAATGGCTAACAGACATTTGAAAAAATGCTCATCATCCCTGATCATCAGAGAAATGCAAATCAAAACCACCCTGAGATATCACCTAACCCCAGGGAGAATGGCCCATATCACAAAGCCCCAATGCTGTAGATGCTGGTGTGGATGTGGAGAGAAGAGAACACTTTTACACTGCTGGTGGGACTGCAAACTATGCAACCTTTCTGAAAGGAAGTAAGAAGAATTCTCAAAGAACTCAAATTAGACCTCCCATTTGATCCTGTATTCCCATTACTAGGCATCTACCCAGAAAACAAAAACAAACATTTTATCATAAGTACATTTGCACTAGACTATTTATCACAACTCAATTTATAATCAATCGCCAAAACGTGGAAACAGCCTAAATGCCCACCAACCCAGGAATGGATTAACAACCTGTGGTATGTGTATACCATGGAATACTATTCAGCCATTAAAAAAGATGAAGACTTTTCATCTTCTGTATTAACCTGGATGGAGGTGGAACACATTCTTCTTAGTAAAGCATCACAAGAATGGAGAAGCAAGAATCCAATGTACTCAATTCTAATATGAAGGCAGTAGATGATCTAATACAAGGTGGGGGGTAGGGGAATAAGGGATGGGAGAGAGGGGAGAGGAGAGGAGAGAGGAGGATGGGGGGTCATGGTATATGGCACACCTCTTAGGAGCAGGATACAATTACAAGAGGGACTTAACCTAACAAATGCAATCAGTGTAATGTAAGTCTTTGTACTCTCAATGAATCCCAAACAATAAAAAAAAAGTTGATCAAAAAAAGAATATACTTACTGTGCTTTGAACTTCTTTCAAAAATAATTTAATTAATGGTCTTTAAAACTTTTCAAGGCACATCTAAGATCCTCTCATAGCACACCAGTGGGCCACAGCACACTGGTTGAAAACCACTGACCCATGGCCTGCACTTTATTCCCTCTGCACTGCACAAAGCACTAGTCCTGACTTCCTGACTAGTCCAGGAAGCCATGGGATATGACAGGATGTCCAAAGTGTTCACTTGGTGACTTTGACTGGGCCCCTACACAGCTTGGGGCCAAGGTGTCTAAGAAGGAAATCTGTTACCTAACAGTTGAGCCTGGCCCTAAAGCCAACCTCCTTCCTAACATATCTTGGAGCTTCTGTGGTGTAAGAAGCCACATAACCATGTGGTGCCTGTGGCTCAAAAGGGTAGGGCGCTGGCCCCAAATGCTGGAGGTGGTGGGTTCAAAACCCAGCCCCAGCCAAAAACTGCAAAAAAAAAAAAAAGCCACGTAACCAAGAGCATTTTATTTCATCCCTGCAAAAGGAGCCACAGGCCCCACCTCAGGCGTCCTCAAACTGCAGCCCACCTAGGACATTTATCCGGCCTGCTGGGTGTTTTTGCCGCTGCTGCCCGTCCTGCTTAGCAGCCAACTTGTCCCAGGGCCCACAGTCCGGCCCTCCAACGGTCTGAGGGACCGTGAACTGGCCCCCTGTTTAAAAAGTTTGAGGACCCCTACCCCACTTGCTCCTCACAGAGGCCTCCTCACTGGATTCCACCATCTCCCGTCTCTTGGGGTGCTGACAGCCTTAATCCCGTTCGGACATTTCTGTCCTGTGTAAGAATCTAGCAATGACTTTGCTCTTCAGGAGTGTTAAGTACTTTCCCTTGCACTCCTGGAAATCACTGAGCCATTGATGTGTGGGTAGCTGATTGGAACAGGTAGTGTTAGGGCCTTCAGGAGAGCTTTGACTTGAAAACCTCCCACTCACAGCACCAGCACACCAGCCAATCACACCCCACTCCACTCTCTTATGCCTGCTTCCACGTGCCCCCTCTTCTTGCTCTGACCTCTTCCTGCTCCACTGTCTTTCACACTCTCACTCTCTTTCCCACTCTCTCTGCCATGTTGTTTTCTGATAATACTCTTTTGTAAGCCAAATAGCCCTCACCTGGAACCCTCACGTGCAGACAGCCCTCCCTACCGCCCCACACAGTAGGAACTAGCCAGGGCTTCTTGTACCAGAGACAGACACCTCCTTACAGCCCCATCCCAGAAATTCAAGCCATAGCAAGCCTATGCACACTGCTTCAGGCCCAGGGAATCACCACCATGTCCTGCCCCCAGAGCAGGAGCCCAAGCACGTGGGTGTGCAATGTGTCAGGCATTGGCAAGGAGGGGATCAGGTCCTTACCTGCTGCTGCCACAGCCTTCCAGTCCGATGAGCTGCTCAGGTCTGCTGGGATCTGCAGGTTGCTGGCTGGGTACAGCACAGTCTCCCCGGCCACCACTCAGGGCTCCAGGCCTCTCCTGAGAGGCCTCTCCAACCTCTGTGGCCACATTCTTCTCATAACCATCCAAGGTGCTGAGGAAAAACGAGCAGCACCCGATGCAGCCAAGTGCATGGGAATAGCCCTCATGCACCCATTGCATGCTGGCTGGCACCTGCTGGGCTCGGAAGGCTCATTTCCCCAAGGCTAGAGCAGGGAGGAGCCAGGCACAGTCCCCACCCCAGGGAGCAGGCAGTCCACTCCTCAAGAAGAACCCAGCACTGACACTTGCTTCCCACTGAGAAAGCGGGCCTTTGTGTATAGCAGGTGAAGCCTAGGCCTCCAATGCTTGTACCACCCCTGAATCCAGCTGGCCCAGAAACTGAGTTCTTTGAGGGGTGGGGGACATCCCCTAGCCTCACTTAATACCTGCATTCTCAAAGCTGGGTACCATGGGGAAGAGAGGA
Source organism: Galagoides demidoff (assembly GCA_963574575.1). Classification (NCBI taxonomy): domain Eukaryota; kingdom Metazoa; phylum Chordata; class Mammalia; order Primates; family Galagidae; genus Galagoides; species Galagoides demidoff. The sequence continues at coordinate 26,486 of CAUYQV010185407.1, forward strand.
GAGGATACAGGCTGATCCCACACTTGCACATCCCTCCCATCAACATCCCTGCCCCAAGGTACATGGCACTGCTTCCAGGATCTACTAGGCCGAAGTCACACACTGAGTCAGATTATTGAAAGCATAAGTCCATCCGGCCCCCAAATGCAAATCTAGCTCACCATTGCCTCAATTCTGACTCACCCTGAACTCAACTTTCCCAATATGGTCAGCCTCCCTCTAATAGCTAGGAGGAGCCACCCTGACACAAAGGGGATACACTACCAGCTACCATTCCTGAGCCTTTTACTTGTGGAAGTTAATTCCACACTAGGCAGACTCCCTGCCTCAAGCTGGAATACACAGGGAGTATGTCCTGAGCACCTGAGTCTTCAGTCTCAGGTGGGAGGACTAAACTGCCCCAGTAGGGGCAATGAGCGAGTGACTGCCACCTCCAGCCATGCCAGGCAAAATGCAGGCAAGCAGGAGGGACTGCACCCAGTAACTGGGGGAGAGTTGGTAAAGCTAGCTACCCTGGATTTGACTAGAGTCTTGTTCTGTCTTGTGCACTCTGTAGAAATATGCTAATAGAGGTTGTCCTCACCAAGTTTATGCATAGAGCCAAGATTATCCAGAAAGAGCAATCTGGGGTCCTCTGCAATGTAGAGACAAATAGATGAATACAGCTTACTTGCCCTAGTCACAGGCCTTTGAAGCGGAGCCACTAGAATTTTAGGAAATGTAACCCATACAGGTTATGACAAGTACATCTTAAGCAAACACAGGAAGCTTTGCTGAATGATGTCACACCCCAGGGGCAAGCCCCTCCTAAACTGCCCAGAAGTCAAGTGGTTAGAGATATGCCAGGTAACACCAGGGGTGGCTACAGATGAGGCCTTGGAGTTTGGACTAGTTGGTTTCTCTGGAGCCACTGCCAATTCCTGACATAACGACATTCTACACAGACACAAGTGTCCCCTCCCACTCTTGTATCACTTCTTCTAAAATCCTCCCCTAGTTGACAACTGAAATTCACCTGCTCCTCATAAAGAACTTAAACCTGAAAAGCCAACACTTGTTAACATAACAAGAAAAATACATGAGATGAAAAGTTTAGTGGCAAGGAGATTGAGATACTGTGTCTTATAAAATGTAATCAAGCCAATAAATCTGGCAAAGGGGAGAAGTTTCCTGAGCGTCCTTGAAAACTTTGGGGTTAAGGAGATATTCCTCTGGGGCTGTTTCATTCAGCTTGAAAGATTGATAAAATGAGCATTTGACAATTATACAGTCTCTTGTGCCACGAAATGTCTAACGTGCTTTACGCATACAAACCCATTTAGTCCTTTCAACAACTCTGTATGGTAGGTGGTATTACTGCTGCCATTCTACATTTGAGGAAACTGAGGCACAGAGAAGATGAGTAATATGCCCAAGGCCCCAGAGCTTGTGTCAGAGAACTTGGATCTGAACTCAAGCACCAGAGTCCACACTCTCAACCACGAGGCTCTCCATGTATGTGCGAAGGATCACACCCAAGTTAGAATAAGGCCGAAACCCCAAGTGTCCCAGAGCTGAAACTGCGTGGTAATCTAGAAGACACTCTGTTCCCCTGCTCTGCGGGACCTCAGGGCCCCACCCTGCTCCTTCGCTAGAGTCTCAGAAACCAAGCCCCTCATTCCTGAGCCTCACAGCCTAGCCCAGGTCAGCCCGAGGGTGCCGGGGATGGAGGGTGTAGCTGCGTCCCCGCACGTCCACAGCCCTGCCCCTGGACATATCCGCAGACCAGCGTCCAGCATCCAACTAGTGATGGTCGCCACGGACGCCTTGGGAAACAAGATCGGGCCTGAGGAGCCCCCTCCAGCTCTGTGCGGGCACCATGCTTCCTCCCGCTTGCGCCAAAGCCTGGGCGGCCTGCGACGGTCCACACGCAGCCACCTGAGACGGGTCAGGCCGGCACAGCCAACCACACGGTAGTGGGGGAGGGAGGACCGGGCCCAGGGCCCAGGGGCGGCCGGGCCATTTGTGATCCTGGCGCGCCATCTGGTGGCCGGCGCGGGGAGGGACAGGAGAATCTCCTCCAAGGCCGCTCTGGCTCCGGGCAGCCATTTCGCATAGCGGACGGCACGTTTTCCCGGAGGCCGCTGCGACCCGAGCTCACGGCTGCGGGAAATGGCGGCCAACGCAGGCACACTGATGACGGCTGCGCGCTCGGGGAGTCACAGGAGCGCGAAATTAAGTCCCTCGCCAGTCGGCTGCGCACGCTCGCAGACGCACCCGCCGCGTGTGCTGCGCAGATACCCGGAGGGTGAGGTGACGTTACTGGCGTGCGCCGGTGACTTTTCTTTCCGAGTCGAGAGCGCTGCACCGACTGCGGACGCTCTATAGCAGGGGTTGTTAGCCTCAGGACTGTTAACCGTTAGGGAAGGATAATCGCGTGTTGGGAGACCGGCGGGCTGTACTGGCAGGATCCCAGATCTTTACCCATTAGAAGCCTGTAGTACCTTCCACCCCCAATTTGACAACCAAAAATGACTCGGAACATCATTAGATGTACCCTAAGGGGACTGGGAGGTTCAGGAGATGCTCCTGGTTCACAATCACTACCCCTAGAACGGTAGTTCTCAAACTACACTGGAGAGAATACACTGGGGAGCGTTTACAAAGACAGAGATAGTGAAGGCCCACCCCAGAAAAAATTAAATCCAAATCTCCACTTGGGGCTCAGAAAGCTTTTAACTGAGCTTTGTTCTGTTTTTTAATACTTTGCGGGCAATTCTCTGATACAGCTACCTTTGAAACATCAGAGAATAGTAGTTCTAAACCTGGGCTCTATTTCTGACTGTGTCCCTCAGCTTCCAGTAATAAGAAATCTAATCCTTTACAACATATGCGGGGATTATATGAGATCATACAGCATGTTTTTCGTGCTAGCCGGAAGTTACTGGCTCTGGGTCTTGAGAATTGGACCCAAAGAACATGTCATAAAGTAGCTTTTGAGTTTCTCTGGAGGTTTTTCTTGTAAGTCCTTGGATAAGTCACTTAACCTTTCTGTGATTGAACTTCCCCATCTCACAGGGTTGTGGGAAAGACTAAAGCACCCAGCACAGGGCACTATTGTTAGAGACAGGGAACAGGGTGAGAGAAGAAAAAATAAAATATCAAATGAAATAGAAAAAAGTAGTAAGAGAGAACAGATGGTTCCTAGTAGGAAACTGCCTACCACAAGATGTTTTGGAACAGCTAAAGGAGCTCTTACTGGACAATAGGACCCCAAGATAGGCACAGGCTACACCACAAGAGGTATGCGTCAAACCACAAGAGCACCTGTGGTTTATGACAACCATCATGCGCAGTCCTAAGTAGGGGACCTTCAGGTTGATCTTTTGATGTTAAGTCCTTCATTGTAGTATCATTCACATTTGCCACACCCAGGCATATAATTAAACCATGGAATTTTGGGAACTATTATGGGAAGAAGTTATATACCATACCTAATGTATATTCGTGAGTTAAGAAATGCATTAACGTTACAAGTAGGCAGAGCAAAGCTAGGAATTATGGAATAAACACAAGGGGAAAAGTTTGTAAAGGTGTCCTCTCTCACTTGCCAGGCAGAGGCCCAGTCTTCTGTTTGGAATGTACTATCTGCTTAAAAAGAAAAAAAAGGGGGCAGCACCTGTAGCTCAAAGGAGTAGGGCGGTGGCCCCATATGCCGGAGGTGGAGGGTTCAAACCCAGGTCCAGCCAAAAACTCCAAAAAAAAAAAAAATAGAAAAAAAAGGGTGGTGCCTGTGGCTCAAGGAGTAGGATGCTGGCCCCATATACTGGAGGTGGCAGGTTCAAACCAGGCCTTGGCCCCAAACTGCAAATACATACATACATACATAAATGAAAAAGAAAAAAAAACGATACTATTGCCTTGCACTTGCTCACTTTGCTGTTTTGCACTAGTTGAACTAAAGCGCTTTCAGTTTCTGGGCACCACAGGGAAAGCCTGAAGCAGGGCTGGGGTCTTCACAGCCCCCTAACACTACAGGTGTCAGCTATTGTGTTCAGTCTGTTCATTGTCAGATTTGAAATAGAAACAAAGTAAGAAGGCTACATACCTTGGGTGTGTCCGTTGCATACCCCACCTTCAAGCATTGCAGTTTAAGTACAAAAGTGACTGCAATGTGGTGTGGAAATGCAAACATGAATTCACCTTTTAAACATCTAAATCACACCAGGCTCCTCTTTGGCTTAGAACTGTAAATAAGATCCAATCTCCTTACCGTGGCTTAGGAAGACCTTGCTCTATCCAGGGTCTCCCTCACCAGCCAGGCTCAGCGCATGCCCACCCCAGGATTGTATTAGGTTCATGCTTCCCTGTCTGCCCTCTTCTTTCTTTCCACTTTTTCTAGAGCAGTTCCTTCTCCTTAGAACAGCTCTTTTGAGTGGTCCTCTCCATCCACCTAAGCAGTAAGCCTTCCTCTCCACCATCAACCTGCCTGTTTTCTTCATAGCACTGTCCTTCCCAGGAGGCACAAAGACCTGAGTTCCAGGCCTTTTGTTTTAATTTGAATTAGGCATAAACCTCAAAAGACTGAGGAGATCTGTATGAGACACTGTGAGTAGAGGGCTGTGAACATAGTAGGTACCCTGAAGTGAAGTAGCCGCTATGATCTTTAAAAGTATTGTGGTACAAAAGGCTGATCAGCCCCTACCTACTTAGGTAAGCCTCCTCTTCCACCACTCCCCAGAAAAGACCCTCATTGCTGGCCATACCCAGCTATGTACAGCACCCAAGAAACACCCACTTCTCTTGAGCCCTTTGTGCATCCTGTTCCCTCTGCTTGGAGGACTCCTGTCCACCTTTCAAGATTCAACCCAAAAGCTACCTCCTGACGAAACCCTCTTCTGATGTGCTGTTCCAACCCAGGTGGAGCTTTTCCCACTCCCAGGCCTGAGAGCACCTTAAATGTGGGGCTATGTCTGATTTGTGTGTGTGCTCTGGCCTCTGGCAATGGGCAGGTGCAGTGGGAGTGGCTGCTGACTGAAAGGTGACTCTCCCCACTTATGATGTACTTACTGGCTGGAAGTACAAGTGGGTTTAGTGGAAAGCTTCATGGCCCAAAGGCCAGAGGGTTCCAGTTGTGGCTTCCACCCTTGCCACATGCCTCAGGCCAGCTCACAAAACTCGCTGGGCCTTACTCCCCTAACTGAAGGCGGCTGCACACTGAGCTGCATGGCTCAGGCCAGAAGCTCAGCACTGTCTGTTGATGCCTTACCCTTTTGAATCTTCCTTTGTGTCCTCCACATCTGCTGTGCTATCACTCTTCCTATCAGCTGGGATAGCAGAGGTCCACATGGCACTGGCACTGAGGGAGGAAGCACAGGGGCCTGCTGAGACCTCAGACCAAAGGAGACACCCCTTCCCGATTGCCTCCTCCCAGGAAAGGCTGGCTTCTTAGTCCTGGCATTGTGTGGCGTACAATTGTATCAGCCTTGGATGTGGCCTGAACATCTGGGTTTAAGAGCAAGCACTGCCCGTGACCACCTTGGGTTCCCTGGGGAAGCCTCCTCCTGCTTGGGGTTCCAGTGTCCTTACTTGACCTACACCTTGTTGGAGTTTGTGGAAGTTGAGAAAGATCTTTCCTTACTAGGGTTTGCCAAATGCTCCACACACCCACAGCAAGATGGCTGCTCTCACTGCACAACGGGTAGATGAAAAAGAGCAGAAGCCTACTGCCCAGGAATGCACACCCTCTTCCCCTTGTACTTTTGTGTCCCTGGAGCCATTTGCCCTTCCCAGCCATCAGCTATATGCCCCTGGACTGTGCCCTATAGTGCTGACTGGCTGTCCCTGGGATTCCTTTTCCTAACTTCTACTTGGGACCCAAGTTGCCCTACCCTTGCCTGATGGCTGTTGGTCCAGTCTTGAAGGACTGAGAGTTGGCACCATGTACATCCTAATAATCCAGGAAAGGGGTGAAGCTAGCAGCTGAGCACAGCCTGTGCAAGGCGGCCAAGCCTGGCTTGGGTTCGGGACTTTGTGTCTATATGTCTACCCTCTCCCAAAAGGGTAGCCCCAACAGATGAGAAGGACTGAGGAGCTGTTAAAGCAGATGCTTGGGACACAGTACTTTTATCCCAAGGTAGCCTGACACCTGGGACAGTGTAGCCTGGATATAAATCAAAGCTTTGCTACTTCCCAGCCATGTGGCATCACTGGGCCTCCGTTTTATCAACAGTGAGATAGGGATAAGCACCATGTCTGCCTCCTAAATTCTGAGAAGAGTAAATGAGTTCATGGATGCCAAGCACTTCCGTACTGCCCAGGTTGTAACATACACTAGCACATTCCTGTTGTCACTGGGCTCTTCCCAGTCCCTCTGTATCCACCCACCTGACATGGATTGACCCAGCCATCCCTGGGTTAAGCATTGTCTTTCTCTCTATGAAACAGGAAGACTGATGCTCACAGCTCACTGAGTGATCACTGCTCACAGCACCCACAGCCTGCACATGCCTGTCCCTTCCACTGAAGGAGCACACCAGCAAAAAGTCCATCATGTTTGGTTCCAAGCCTGTTTTGCCAGTTGTACTTGCAACTATAATCACTAAATTCAATTATTAAGTAAACTCTTGAAAATGAATGGGAAAAGGGTGTGATTCCAAGAAATGGAGAGCCTCAGTCCAAAGGCTATGGTAGGGAGGGAGCATGGGAAGCAATAGACAAGAAACCACCAGGGACTTGACAGAACCTCCTCCCCCAGGCAGCTCACCCTCCTCTCTCAGAGGCGATGTCTGCTCCAGCCAAGCCTGCAAGTGGGGACCCTGTGGCTCCAGATCCCATGCTGCCATCACTCCACTGTGCCCCTGAGCTGGTGTGAGAAGAAAGGATTTGCTGATTTGGGATTTGAGCTTATCTAACTCGAATGTCCTGAGAGGACAGGACCTGAACACAGGCACTTGCTGCTCCAGCTGCAGCCCAGCCAAGCCCAAGGTGACTCTAACAGCAAGTATTTCTGTGTTTCTGCTAAACCCGATGGGTTGGGAGCCAGAGTGAAGCCACAAAACAGAGCAAGGTGGACCCTTAGGAGGAGGGTGGCAACCAGGGGGCTGATGGCCAACAGAGCAAGGGTCAAAGCCACAGAGGGCCCCCTTTCCTCATTCCTATCTCACAGCCCCAGTTGGGGGCTCCAAGGCTCCACACAGTCAAGAGGATAAGCAACATGGCTCAGCAGGCCCATCATCCCCCACCATGGCCCCACTTCACATCCTTGACCTGTCCCTCCCTCCGTACAATGTCCCCTTTGTCCATAGGTCATCCTGAGAGTCCCTGATAGATGCTGTATGGGGGCCCACACACCCTTTGGTCACTAGGCCCCCACACTGCTAGCTTGGTAGCCTTGCTTTGCCCTGGCCTTGGCAGCTGCAAGTGAGCAGAAGGAACCCGGCACAGGCCAAGGATGGCAGGGTGGGTTTGCTCCTGTTCTGCAGTTGGCTCCCTGAGGAATCTTCACAGAGGCCTTCCCTTCTCCAAGCCCCATTCCTTTATGAATTCCTTCATTCCTCAACAGCTATTTATTGAACATCTGCACTGCCCCAGGCATTGAAGACCCAGCTGGAACAGGACAGCAGGGGACACAGAGGCTCTGTGCTCAGGGGATGAAGACACTGCTACCTCTGTGAGTTACCTTTCAGAGTCTGTGTTGGGGCCCCAAACAGCCTCCTCACCAGCCGAGTCCCTCTGGAGCTCTCCAAGGCAGGGCACCTCCTTGTGTTTGTGGCCTGGGAAAGATCTATGAAGGAACAACATGCAAGTTAGCCACTCAGCTGGGACAGTCACCTCATCCTCAAATGCCAGACATCTCTAAGACAGGAGTCCTCAAATTGCAGCCCGCAGGCCACATGTGGCCTGCCTAGGACATTTATCTGGCCTGCTGGGTGTTTTGCCGCCGCTGCCTGTCCTGCTTAGCAGCCAACTCGTCCCGGGGCCCGCAGTCCGGCCCTCCAACAGTCTGAGGGACAGTGAACTGGCCCCCTATTTAAAAGTTTGAGGACCCCTGCCCTAAGACATGTAAAAGCTGCTACTGAGAGAGTGGCTGCTCCTCAAAACCTCATTCCTAACAGCTGCTGTTGCCTGAGGGCCAGCGCCTGTACTTGTGATCTTACACACATTAACTCTCCACAGCAAGCCCAGGATAGGAGCACTGTTATGGTCATACCCATTTTCTGGATTTGCTAGCTGAGGCACAGAAAGCCCAAGTGACCTGCGCCAAGTCCCACAGATAAGAGGAAGCACTGTGATGTGAACCTAGCAAGACTGACCCCAACCTCCTGTTCAATCTCGCCCATCTCTGCTGTCCCTGAGGTCATCCATGAGCCACATGTTGTCAAATCATCAATACTACCTCTCCCAAACTGCAGTCACAAACATTCAGATGCTGCCTACCTCATCAAATTAGTTTGTTCAGCAAACACTCTTTCCATCACCCCTCCCTGTCCCCCTGCACCCACCCCCACTAGCTATCCCTCTTCCTCCTTCTAAGGGACATCAATAGGCTATTGTAGCTTTGTCACTCCTAGATAAGGTGCCAAAGGTGAGGGACACAGGAGGGACCTTCCACAGAGGCAGCCTTGCTTCCTTCTGCATCTTAGTGTCACTCTGCCTGTTCTTCAGAGGCTGATCACCTTAGGGGAACTAAGGAAGCACCTTCCGATGCTGCCTTATTAGAGACATCATGCTGGATGGTTTGCAGTCATTTGGGCAGCAAAGTCTCCCGCACAGCTCCTGCCTCCAGCCACTCAAGAGTTCTCACGGGATACTGGTGTATGGGTGGGTGGTTGTGACACAGTGTGCAGGTATGGACACAGTGCTGTGCCAGCTTGTACAGAAATCCCCTCAGACACTGCCTGAGAAAGAAACTTCAGGAGAGAGACCTGGCATTGTAGCTCAGGCCTGTAATCCTAGCACTTTGGGAGGCCAAAGTGGGTGGATTGTTTGAGCTCAGGAATCCGAGTCCAGCCTGAGCAATGTGAAACCCCATCTCTAAAAACTAGCTGGGCATTGTGATGAGTGCCTGTAGTCCCAGTTACTCAGGAGGCTGAGGCAAGAGGACCTTTGAGCCCAGGAGTTTGAGGTCATTGTGAGCTATGACACCAATGAACTCTACCCAAGGTGACAGAGTGAAACTCAGTCTCAAAAAAAAAAAGTCAACTAAGCATCCATAGCACAGTGGTTATGGTGCCAGCCTGGTGGGTTCGAGCCCGGCCTGGGTCAGCTAAACAATGACAACTGCAATGGAAAAACAGGTGAGCATTGTGGCGGGTGCCTGTAGTCCCAGCTACTTGGAAGGCTGAGACAAGAGAATCACTTAAGCCCAAGAGTTTGAGGTTGCTGTGAGTTGTGACACCACAGCACTCTACTGAGGGCAACATAGTGAAACTCTATCTCAAAAAAAAAAAAAATCTTCATCCTGAACCACTCCCCAGATTTCCACACCTATCTGTTCTGTTGCTCTCAGTGGTCTCTGAAACATCTGAAGCTATCTAATCCTTACAGAAAGCATTTGGCTTTTACCAAAGTTGGAGTGACACTCTATGACACTCTACCAAGGGTGATGAAATGAAACTGTCCCCAAAAAAATGAAGGAAAGAAAGCTAGAAATGCAGGAGAGGAAGGTGCCTCAAAGGAGGACACTTGAGGGGAGACTGCACAATGCAAAAGAGAGGGCACCCCGGGGGGGCCACAGCCAGTGCAACTGAGGCTGTGGCCAGGCCTGAGCTAGGCTGCAGAGCAAAGGACAGAGGGAGATGGGGACAGGGTTTTCTGCAGAGAGCTGGTGTGGCTACAGTTTGGGGTGGGCAGGAGCGAATGGGGGCAAGTGGCTGGACACCTGATAATGGAGGCCTGACCCACGGCAGGGCAGTAGGGTTGGAGATATCTCTAGAATAACAAAGACAGGACTTGGTACCTGCCTGGGGGAGTGGGCAGGGTTAGAGACAGAGGAGCCATGGAGAAGTGTAAAGGGACCTAGAGGTTACTAGAACTCATCTCAGATGTCACTTCCTGTGAGAAGCCTTTCCTGAGTACCCCCACGTCCATGGTGGTGAGAAGGCCCCCACTCGGGTCTCCCGCTCCCCCAGGGATTAAGAGACGATCTCCAGCATACACCCTCGCTTCCCTCCCCGTACTCTGGGCATCACAAAGCCAGTATCCAGCTCTCCTGTACAGATCTCCTCTGACCCTCTCCCTAGCCCCCACAACCTGCCTGCCTGGCACCTGGCTGTTCACCCTCCACCCTAGGTCAGGGGTTAAGCCTGTCATGCTCCCTATGGAGGCCCTCCTATCTCTCCTTGTCCCCAGCATGGGCCAAGCTGTGCAGGCTGACCCAGTGACCCTACTCACTTCCCAGCAGCCTCCTCACACAGGCAGGGGAACTGCCTCAGTAGCTTAGGGGGCTCCACAGTCCCCATTCTCCCCAACATGGCTAGCTGGGCCTGCTTTCCCAGGGGGCATGGCCTGAGCTAACTTATGCTCGACTCTAGCCAGTGGGGTCCTACTCCCCACTGGGTCCCCGGACCTGACCTGTGGCTTTGCACAGACCATATACTCACGTCATGACAGTTGTTGAGTGAAAGAATGAGACAGGGGCAGAGAACCCAGGTCGGCCATGCCTCTCACCAACCTGTAATCCCTACGATGGCAAATTCAGCCACTGGCCCCTGCTACCCTCATCTCTAGAAAAGTGTTCAGGGAGCCAGGAGTGAGAAGGTCCCCATACCTCATGCCTTCTAGTTCCGGGGCCACCAGGCGGAGTCCCGCCCTGGGTGTCACGATCTGCAGGCGGACAATTTCCCCATTTATTGAGCTGTGGGTCAAAGGAGAGACCCAGACAGTTGTTGCTGGTGAGAAAACCTTCCCCCTCCCTAGCTGGGATAGGTGTCCAAGGACATATTCCCTCAAGAGCACCCTGGCTAATGCACTGGGACACCCAGACCCATAGCCCCTCCCTCCTTTCTGCTCTGTGGCCTTGAGTCTTCTGGGTGCTATAGCTGAGCTTGGGCCACTGGCCTGTAAGCCCCAGCCTTGCACCCCTGACCTGAGCCCTCCCTCCCTTGGAGCAGCCCCAATGCCCACCCCACCCCCCCGCCTGTAGCTGCCCCACCTTGATGCTGCCAACCACTTGCACAAGCAAGCCCAGACTGTGGCCCCACTGGAGCACCCAAAGTAGGTATGTGCAAAGCTGGGGGCTTTGCCTCCTGGGTTGATGGGGACTGCTAGGGATAGCAGCCAGTGAGAGGGATTTTGGAGACTCAGGAGTAAGGGCAAATGCCCAGGTGCCTATGAGTTGAAGCCCATGAAGGACACACTGATTCAGCTTTCAAAGGGCCCCTTTGAGATCTTCCATTGCCAGCCATACCCAAAGCCTACCCAGGGTGACCACACATTTGCCTAAGTTTAATAAGTTCTTTGGCCCTACTACAAGGCCTGTCATCTAGTGGGTGTGGCCATGGTGATGACCAAGGCTAGAGAAAACCTGGAGCTCCCTAGTTTTGTGGGAGGTGTATCCTTCACCCCAAACCAGGCCTCCCCATGTCCACAGAATGAGGCCTCAGCCCAAGTCCCATTGTAGCTACTCCCTCCATCCTCTGGTTGCCCCTGGGCCCTGGAGGTGCAGATAGCAGTTAGCCCAGGCCTGTCCTGATGAAATTCTGGGCCAAGTGGGGGGTCAGGTGGGGGAGTAGCACATGAGGACAGTACTGTGCTGTGGGGCCCAGGACAAATCGAGTCCCAAGGGTACCAGACAAGCTTCATGGAGGTCTAGCCCAACCCCGGCCAACTGAAGGGAGATGGAAGGAGTAGCTGGAGGCTGGCAGGGATCTTGAATGCTGAGACCAGAAGGCATGAGAGGGCCTTGAAGTGGGAGTTAGGGGGATTGACAAGACCAAGATGACACTTTACAAAGGCCACTCAGGGCTCTCAAGAGGAGCAGGGATTGGAGGGGTCAGGGTAAAAGCAGGAAGAAGGGTAGTATCCCACTATAGGTGAGCTCAGGTAGCTCTCAGCTAGGCTTGAAGTTGACCCTGATGTCTGACTTCAATTTAGTCAGACTGGGAACCCATGGAAGGCTGGGTCAGGGCTGGCTGTGTCTGTCCCACCACCTCTACCCTGGGAGAGGCCTGGAGTGCTCACAGTGACCAGAGAGAAAAAGCCAGGGAGGGTCTGAGTACACATAGGCATCTCTGATTTCTGCCCATCTCCTCTCATGATAATAGCGATACCATCATTGTCAAAAATGACATCATTTATGATGAAAGCATAAAGCCCTTGGCTGCTGACCCCATTCTGCCTATTTGAAGCACACATGGTGCCGGGGAATAGGGATCCACCTGACTTGGGGATGTCACAGGCAAGTAAAACATATTTTCTCACTGACATTTCTGGTTCTGTCAGAGAGGAAATAGGAACAAAGTATCACCACAGCCTGCCATCTATTTCATTCCTTTGCACCTTCTCCTTTGTCATCCCCCTTCTTAAATACCCAGCTCAAATGGCACATATTTCAGGGCAGCTGTTAAGGGATTCAATCGTGTCCCTCAAAAAAATATATGGACATCATCACCCATGGTATCTGTGCCTATAAACTTTGCAGATGTAATCAAGGTTGAAGTCATACTATTTTATATTAGAGTAGGGTGGGCTGTCATCCAGTGACTGGTGCCCTTCACTGGGGAAGACAAGGGAACTTGGGACACCGACACACAGAGGGAAGACAGCCATGGAAAGATGGAGGTATAGACTGGGGTGATGCATCCACCAGCCAAGAAACTGAGAACTGTGCGGAAAACAGCTATGAGAAGGGCATGGAACAGACCCTCTCCAGGAGCCTTTGGGGAGACTCTGACCCTGCCAGCACCTCCTCTGCAGCCCCTGCCAGCCACCTTAACTTAACTGCTCTCAGCTAGCCTTGAAGTTGACCCTGGTGTCTGGCTCCAATTTAGTCAGACTGGGAGCCCGTGGAAGGGTGCATCAGCGGGCTGCTTGTGTCTATCCCACCATCTCTACCCTGGGAGGGGCCTGGAGTGTTCACAGTCACCAGAGGGAAAAAGCCAGGGAAAACTCCAGACCCTGGACCACAGATAGCCCTAGTCCAATCTGTAGTTTTCAGGTGGGCTCCTGGAAGCCAGAAACATTCTGGAAGGCTGCACATTCTTGGAAGATACTAAGAGAACATAGAGCCCAGAGTCTTCTGAAGCTTCAGGCCCAGAACTGATCAGTGCACATCCAGTGTGGCCCTAGTCACCTGTGGAAATTCAAGTGACAGTGGCCTGTACCAAAGAGTATGTGACCCATCCTACCAGAAGATGAGAGAGGGAGGAAAGCATCATTTTTCTCAGGCCTGTATCCACATTTCCCACAGATGCCAGCAGGTGGCGATACTGGTCCCTTCGTGCATTAGATCAGGAACACCCAAGGACACCCAGGCGCGCTGCCCTAGGTGCTTTATACATACTGTCCCACTTGGTATTTGGGGCAGCCTCAGAAAGGAGCTATTACTGCTCTCCCCATTTCACATACAAGGAAACTGAGGTACAGAAAGGCAAAGAGACTTGCTCAAGGTCACACAGCCAGTACGGTCCAAAGCTAAACTCTTACTCATTGCTCCTCAGCTACTCTGCCAGGCAGCACACCAGGACACAGTCTAGGACCAAAAGCTGGTGCCTGTGACCCCGAGTTTGTTCTTTTCCAGGCTGAGCATCCCAGATCCTTCCTCTACTTCCCCATCCCCAGGCAGTGTTTTCTTTTCACCTTTCTCTCCCACTGCTATTGGTGGCTCCAGCAATCTGTGAGCCGTTTCTATTGTCCCCCTTGGAATACACAGGTGTTTCCTTGGGTGTCTGGAGTCTGCCTATCTATGGGCCATGGTACTGTGCAGCATGGCTGGAGCCAAACACAACTTCTTCCCAGCTCTGTGATTGCACCTCCAGCCTACCCACTTCCTCTAGGCTGACATTTTAAAGTCTCAGCCTTCCTTATCCCCTATCATGGGTTGAATTGTGTCCCCTCAAAAGTTGTATGTTGGAGTCCTAATCCCAGTACCTCAGAGTGTGACCTTTAGAGATAAGACCTTATAGAGCTGATCAAGTTAAAGTGAGGTGCTTAGGGTAGCCCCTAATCCAGTATGACTGGTGTCCTTATAAAAAGAGGGTATTTGCACACAGAGATGCACACAGAAGGAAGACGGTATGAGGTGACACAGGGTCAAGGTGCCAT
>CAUYQV010185410.1:0-10274 GCA_963574575.1 Galagoides demidoff
TGTTTTGTTTTTTTTTTTGAGACAGAGCCTCAAGCTATCCCCCTGGGTAGAGTGCCATGGCATCACAGCTCATAGCAATCTCCAACTCCTGGGCTCAAACAAGTCTCCTGCCTCCGCCTCCCAAGTAGCTGGGACCACAGGCGCCCACCACAACGCCTGGCCATTTTTTGGTTGCATGCAGCCATCGTTGTTGTTTGGCGGGCCCGGGCTGGGGATTCGAACCCCCCACCTTAGGTGTATGTGGCTGGCGCCTTAGCCGATTAAGCCACAGGCGCCGAGCCTATTTTAGGTTTTTGGTATTGCCACAACTTACTTCTAGGTTCCATTTTTTGTTCCACTCAGGATATTCTTATGTTTTGGTAACATACAGCCTGAAATTTTCAGTGACATAAGATGATGAAAATCTTCTCTCTCACATACTATATGTCCTATGCAGCCGGCTCCATTGGACCTTCTACTCGTGGTCTTCACCTCAGGAGCCTCATTGGAGGCTCCATCTTGGAACTTGCTGTCACAATTTTTGAAGCAGGAAAGGGAGATAATGGTAGGCTGTGCACTGACTAGCTTCTGCCCAGAAATACCTAAGCCATTTCTACTCAGTTTTCTTTCTCTTAATTTTACTTTTATTTATGTTAATTTTTTAATTAAGTTAATACGAGGGTACAGCTTTTAGGTTTTCATTGTGTAGGTTTAGGTTTCACTTCCAGGGTAAAGTCCCATTTGTAAAAGAGCCCCTCACCCAGAGGGCGTGTTATACACCCTCACAATCTACTTAGTTTTCACTGGCCAAAGTCAATGACCTGGCTATGCCCTATTTAAAAGATGGTAGGGACATGCATGCTTGCCTTATATCCTGAAGGAGAACAGAACATTTGTAACAACTATTAGGGCTACCACAATGGCATTCCACTTATGTGTGTTCCATTAGTGTAATTTATTTATGCTCTTATGTATCTTCCAAGAGCAAGATGGTTAAAGGTTTCTTTCAGCTTCAAATTCTATGACTATAAGACATAAGAGTTAACAGTTACACTGAAAAATTGTTAAGAATAACTGCGTTCAGTAAGTGTAATGTTAATAAAAGCATTAGTAGGATGCCTGTGGCTCAAAGGAGTAGGGCGACAGCCATATACTGGAGGTGGTGGGTTCAAACCCGGCCCCGGCCAAAAACTGCAAAAATAAATAAAATAAAATAAAATAAAAATTTTTTTAAAAGCATTAGTATTCGATAAAAGATGGGAGCTATTTTTCTCAATAGCGGTTTAAGAAAAATGATTTAGAGGTACTTTTTATTGAAACAGAGTCAGAAACTTGAAAGAATTATAAGACATTTCTGTTTCTGTTATGCATCACTGGCAGTATTTAACAACTGCTTGCCTCTAGTCTTTGAATTATAAATGTCCAGTGTAGAGATTTTAAACGACCAGCTTTCTCAGCTAACTTAATGTTCTTTTTTTCTTTCCTTTCCTTTCTTTCTTCCTTTTTTCTTTTCCCTCCCTTTCCCCTCCCCCATTCCATTCTCTCCCCTCCCCTCCCCTCTATCTTTTTGAGACAGAGTGTCACTCTCTTGCCCAGGCTGGAGAGCTATAGCTTTAACCTAGTTTACAGCAATCTCAAACTCCTGGGTTCAAGTGATCCTCCTGTCTCAGCCTCCCAAGTTGTTAGGACTATAGGTACGTGGCACCACACCCAAGTAATTTTTCTGTTTTTAGTAGAGACATATCTCATTCTGCTCAGACTGATTTTGAACTCCTGAGCTCAAATGATCCTTCCTTCTCTACCTTACAGAGTGTTAGGAATATAGGCATGAGCCACTACACCAGGCCCTTAAATTTAGTTCTTTCTTGCTTGAAAATAAATGTATATGCTTTTAAATATATATTTTTATTATAAATTATTCCATATTGTCATTTAAAAACACCTCAAGTATTAGTGACCTCTATAACATAAAATTTTAAACAGTTGCATTTATCTTGTATTTTATGTCAAACTTTAAATTTTAATTTTGTTGGCAACACATCTATATTTGTTAGTCCACTAACATTGTACCCACATTGCTAAATCAATAAGCTTTTTCCCTGTTCATGTCTGTTTTTCAGACTAACTCAATGCAGTGTAGGTTACATGATACACGTTTGTTTTCTAAGCACTGAGTTGGTTCAATTTATACTAAAAAGTTAGCAGCATTATCTTCATTCTGTATTTGGAAACATTTTGTCTTGACAGTGATAGTACAGACACTTAACTAAATTTCACTGTTTGATGCATGTTTTTGGTTGGGCAGTTTTTATTTTCATAAAGGAGCATCCCAACATAAATAACTTATAACATTTGCCATTTGCTTGGAATTGAATAAGAACTTCATATGAAAGTTTTGGACACACTGTTTTCATTTTCTGTATTGTGCACGTAGTGGAAACATTTGATTAATTTGCTAATTCAATGAAACTTCTTTTTACCTTGGGTCTAATGACTTGATACGTTCCTTTTTTAAATGTCGTGGCTTTAAAGGTACTTATGTTTACTTCACACAGTGACATTCAGCTAACAAAACCCTCGGGTATTATAATAAGGCATGTTATGTGTTCACTTGTTTATCATTAAATGAGGATTACATGCTGTGCCTTAACGTGGGACTTATCACGTTGGTGAGTATCACATGTACTCTAGTCTACACTTTCATGATTATTATTATTATTTTTTGAGACAGAGTCTCACTTTATCGCCCTCTGTAGAGTATTGTGGTGTCACAGTTCACAGCAGCCTGGGACTCATGGGCTCAGGAGATCCTCTTGTGTCAGCCTCCCAAGTAGCTGGGATTATAGGCACCTGCCATACACTCAGCTAGTTTTTCTGTTTTTAGTAGAGGTGGGGTCTTGCTCTTGCTGGTCTTGAACTCCTGAGCTCAAGCAGTCCACCCACCTCTGCTTCCCAGCCTGCTAGGATTACAGAAGTGCGTCCCCATGGGCAGCAGTATTCATGATTTTTGTGTGTGAGTAGCCATGCCCAAGCTGGAGGTTTTAATGAAAGAGCAATGTAGAGCTGGACTATTCTAAATCAAAAGCACACTTTTTAGTACATGTATTAAAAAATAACAGTAGAGACTATAACGAGATATGCACAAAGTATGTACATACCTGATGGTACCAAGGATTACAGTAGGGATTCCATTGACTTAATTTTGAGTGTACAATAGTTCATATTATATGTTACAGATTTTAAAATACTTTAGAAATGGAAACTGAAAGCTGGGCATGGTAGCTCATGCCTGTAATCTCAGCACTCTGGAAGGCCAAGGCAGGTGAATTGCCTGAGCTCACAAGTTCAAGACCACCCTGAGCCCAGCAAGACCCTATCTGTTTTTGTTTGTTTGTTTTGTTTTTTGAGACAGTGCCTCAAGCTGTTGCCCTGGGTAGAATGCTATGGCATCACAGCTCACAGCAACCTCTAACTCCTGGGCTCAAGCCATTCTCTTGCCTCAGCCTCCCAAGTAGCTGGGACTACAGGCACTCGCTACAATGCCCAACTAACTGTTTTTTTGGTTGTAGTTGTCATTGTTGTTTGGCGGGCCCAGGCTGGATTCGAACCCGCCAGCTCTGGTGCATATGGCTGGCACATTAGCTGCTTGAAGCTACAGGTGCCAAGCTGAGACCCCCATCTCTAAAAATAGCCAGGCGTTGTGGTGGGCGCCTATAGTCCCCGCTATTCTGGAGACTGAGGCAGGAGAATCACTTAAGCCCAAGAGTTTGAGGTAGCTGTGAGCTGTGACGCTATGGCCCTCTACCAACGGTGACAAAGTGAGACTCTGGCTCAAAAAGAAAGATAAAAAAAACTAAAGAAAACCATGGAAACTTGAATTATTTTAGAATCTTCAAAGCATTTCCTTGAACTCTGGAGTTTTAAAAAACAGAACAATTGCTCTTTCAAAGGGCTTTAGGTGGGGATTGTGAGGAGTATAGAAAGCTGAGTTTTTGGTTTTGAGGGGGGTTATTTCTGCACTGAATAAAGCAAAAAACAAAAAAATTGAATTTTTTAAAGTTACCAGTGTAACTTGAGAATTTCTTAAATTTTCCTGAAATCCAAAAGGAAAGTAGACATACTTCTTACTGATCCATCTTGTTTTACTACTTGGGCCCTTTGTTGTATCATAGGGTGTGGATATAGGGCGTGGATAGAATAAACTGTTCTCACAACCAATTTGCCTTCAGGCAGAGGGCTGAAACCACAGGGGGCAGGATCAAGTGTAACCCTTCCCACAGAACATGCTAAGAAGGTGAGCAGGCCTCTATATCATTTGTTTGCTTTAGTTGCATGATCTATATTCTCATTTCTTGATCTCTTAAATTACTTTCCTGCTGCCTTTCAAATTCAGCCAAGAGTGTAAGTCTAAGAGCAATTCTCCAGATTCACTTGAACATTCTTACATTCATTTATTTTATTCATATTCATGTCTATTTCTTATTCACCATTCTCTCCATCTACCTTCTCCCATTTTTCAATTAGATGAGTAATATAACATGTCAAATTATAATTCCATTACCCGGAAGAAAAAGAAATCATTCTATCCTAAGGACATTTTCATCAGACTGCTTTATTGCAGCTCAATTTACAATTACCAAATTGTGGAAACAGCCTAAATGCCCACCAACCCAGGAATGGGTTAACAAGCTGTGGTATACGTATACCATGGAATACTATTCAGCCATTAAAAAAGGTGGGAAACTCTACATCTTTTGTATTAACTTATATTGAGGTGGAACACATTCTTCCTAGTAAGAATGGAGAAGCAAGAATCCAGTGTACTCAATTGCAATATGAAGGCTGTAGGTGAGCTAATACAAGGTTGGGGGTAGTGGAGTGAGGGAATGTGGAGGGAGATGAGGGGGGAGGACAGAGAGTCATGGTGTATGGCATACCTCTTTGGGGCAGGACGTGATTATAAGAGAAACTTTAACAAATACAATCAGTGTAACCTAATTCTTTGTACCCTAAATGAATCCCAAACAATTAAAAAAAAAATTAATCTTGCCATCAACCAAAAAAAAAAATTGTAAGTTGCTAGAATATTTGTCTAATATTTGTTGGTAGTGCCCTGTACAGTGGTCTCACTACGTTATAAAGATAAGCATCATTATCCACTTCTTTCTCATTTTTAAATTTAAATTTCAGCAAACCAAGGTATCTCTCACTGATAATGTATCTCTGTGTGAAAGACATATTTTCCCAGTATTTTTAAATGAAAAATTCAGAACATACAATAATGAAATTCAGAACATACAAAAATGAAATAAAATTCTTTCATACATAATGAAAGAATTTTAACAGAGAGCACCATAAAATCTAGGTTGTATAATTAACATTTTTCTATGCTTATTTTTTTCACTTACCTAACTCTACATCTGTTCATTTATGAATCTATCTCTTATTTTTGTTACATTTCAAAAGAAGTTAACAGGCATCAATACTGTATCCCCTAAATTTTTCAGCATGTATATCATTAAATAGAGTGCAGTATATGTTTTGTGCTAAAATTGATAAAACAATGTAGTGTACATATTGTAAGTAGTAACTTTGGCAGAAATGTACACTTTTGTATCCTGAACCCATCTCAAGATAGGGAACATTCTCTCACTCCAGAAAGATTTCCTCATGCCTTACTTCACTCTGTTCATACTCACAGGCAACAAGTATTCTGTTTTTTAAATTCTACCATAGAATAGTTTTTTCCATTCTAGAACTTCAAATAATGGAATCACACAGTTTTTATTTTATTTTATTTCATTTTTTATTTTTGAGACATAGTCTCACTATGTCACCCTTGGTAGAGTGCCATGGCGGCACAGCTCAGAGCAACCTCTAACTCTTGGTCTTAAGTGATTCTCTTGCCTCAGCCTCCCAAGTAGCTGGGACTACAGGCGCCTGCCACAATGCTTGACTAATTTTTGTTGCAGTTGTCATCATTATTTAGCAGGCCCAGGTCGGGTTCGAACTGCCACCCTTGGTGTATGTGGCTGGCTCCCCTAACCACTGAGCTGCGGGTGCCAAGCCACATAGTTCTTTTTTTTTTTTTTTTGAGACAGAGCCTCAAGCTATCACCCTAGGTAGAGTGCAGTGGAATCATAGCTCACAGCAACCTCCAACTTTTGGGCTTAAGCTAGTCTCTTTTTTTTTTTTTTTTAGCAGTTTTTGGCTGGGGCTGGGTTTAAACCTACCACCTTCGGCACATGGAGCTGGTGCCCTACACCTTTGAGCAACAGGCGCTACCCACATAGTTCATTTTTAATAAAGCTGCTTTCAGTCAGTGTTTTTGGGAGGTAGTTTTCCCTGGATCTCTTTCTTTCTTTCTTTTTGAGACAGAATCTCACTATGTCACTCTGGGTAGAGTGCTATGGCTTCACAGCTCACAGCAACCTCAAACTCTTGGGCTTAAGCAATTCTCTTGCCTCAGCCTCCCAAGTAGTTCAGACTACAGGCGCCCACCACAATGCCCAGCTATTTTTGTTGTTGTTGTTGTTGTCACTGTTGCTTTAGCTGGTCCAGGCAGGTTCGAAGCCGCCAGCCTTGGAGTTTGTAGCTGATGCCCTACTCACTGAGCTATGGGTGCTGCCCTCTTTCTTTTTTTCCTATCCCAGCTACCTGACAACAGGGACCCTGGGTCTCTTCCAGGAGATAATTTTCCTGGGATCTCTCATTCCAGCATGTCTTCAGAGTGAGGTATTAAGTCCCCTTTGTTTCTTTTTTCTTTTTTTTGCTGGGGTTGGGTTTGAACCCGCCACCTCCAGCATTTGGGCCCTGTGCCCTACCCTTTTGAACCATAGGTGCCACCCCCAAGTCCCATTTGTTTCCAACTGTCTTTTCCAGGATGTTTGTAAAGCAAACAGCCTTGGAACACAGAGATTGTGTTTCCTTCCAGAATAAAGGCCAAGCATGCCTACTGCCCATTATAAAAGATTTGGGTTTGCTAATGTCAGTGTTCCTCTCTTGTAACACAACCACTGGCTGTGAAGGTCTCATCTGACCTTCCTCATGCAACCCTATGGGAATTGGTGTTACTGCTGTTGCTTTGAAAAATAAATTATCCTTTACCTCTGACCCTGTAGAATCATACCTTCTACCACCATTTGCAAAATTCTGGCAGGTCAGTTTTCAGCATGTGCTTGAGGTCAAATCAAATACCCTTCACAGTTTTTGATAAGTATTATGGTGTGTATATCAGGAATACATTCTTTTATTGCTTAGTAGTATTCAGTTGTATGTACATAGAAAAATCTATTGAAGGATGTCTACTCTGTTTTCAATTTGGGGCTATTATTGATATATGTTTGCATATATATATTTTAAAAATACGTATTTGCACACAAATTTTTTGTGAACATGTGTTTTCATTTAGCGTGAATAAATACCTGGCAGTGGAATCTAGAGGCAGAGGGCGGGCATATGTTTAATTCCATAAGAGAATGTGAATGTTTTCCAAAGTAGATCTCCCATTTTATATTCCTACCAACAGTATATGAGAGCTCTAATTGTTCCACATCCTCACCAACTTTTAAACCATTCTAGTGGGTGTGTAATGCATTGTGGTTTTAATTTGCATTTTTTGAAAACTATTGATGTCGAGCACTCTTTCATGTGTTTACTTTTTATTATCTTTTTATAGACTGATCTATTCAATCTTTTGCCAACTTAAAAAAATTAAGTTATATTATGCCTAGCCTCAATAAAATAGAATTTGCACAACTGCAATCAATCTAGTTTTTAAGAGACCCACTGCTTCTAGAGATGATCTAAAAGCTCTGTACCTAAGTAGTGTCTGTTATCCACATGCCTGAGTGTAAACTGAGTGTAATGCTTGGGTAGGGGTGCCAGGATGGAAGCACAGTGGAGAAGCTGAGGGTGGGGGTCACGTGTAGAGTCTCTGGAGGACTTACTGTCCCCTGCTTTGACAGGTGGCAGTCAAAGTAGAAGCATAGAAAAACTGTCAAGAGGACATTTTTGGAGGTTGAACTGGATTTATTCTTACCACTAAATGTAAGTTAAAATAAAGAATGAAGTAACAGGAAAATCCATAGTCTCACCATTTAAAGGAGAAACTGAGGAATTTCCATGGGAAATAAATTTGTTTTTGATATTGGTAGCTAGGAATTTTCTACCAAACAAGGAGATCTCAAAGGGGAAAGGATAGCTAAATTAAAGGTGAATTATAATAAACATTTTCCTTAAGGTAATTCCTTTTTTCATCTAAACTGTTCTTACAGACATTAATCAATGATGAAAAAAATCTGTTACAGCTTTCATTTCTTGCACCATGTGACTCTCCAGAGCAGGAATCAAAAAACTGGCAAAATCCAGCCCAAGGTCTTTTTCCCTCTCCCCATTTCTGCATTTTTCATTCTGAAATAATTACAGGTTTACAGGAAGTTACAAAAAAAGGAGGCTTTACAGGAAATTACATTACAGGAGGCTGTGTGCACCCTTCACCCGCCCCCCCCCCCCCTTTTAGTATCTTGTGTAACTATAGTATTGCCTTAAAACTGTGAAATTGACATCAGTCCAGCCCCATCTTAGTCATTTTAAGCTGCTCTGCCAAATACCATAGAAAAGGTGACTTCTGGGGGCCAAAAATTTGAAGATCAAGGTGCCAGCAGATTCTGTGTCCAGCACAGGCCCTATTCCTCATTTATAGAAAGATCATCAATCTCATGTCTCTTCTTATGAGTTCACTAATTTCATTCATGAAGTTTTCCAGCTTACAACCTAATAACCTCCCAGAGGCCACACCTTCAAATGCCATCACACTGGGGATTAAGGCTTCATTCAGTAAGTTAATTTGAGGGAGAATGCATTTAATGATAGCAAGCCCATAGAGCTTACTGAGTTTTTTTTTTTTTTTTTTTTATTGAATGGTAACTAGAGCTTACTGAGATTTTAAGAGTTTTTATTGGGCCTTTGTCTTTTTATTATTGGGTTGTAATATAAACACACACACACCAGATGACAGTCCTCTGTCAGATGTGTTTTGTGAATATTTTCTTCCCATTTTGTCTTCTCTTTTTCTTAACAGTGTCTTTTGATGTACCGAAGTTTTTAACTTTGAGGAAGTTTCATGGTTATTGCTTTCTATATCCTAAGAAACCCTCCCATATCTCAGATCTCAAGAATATATTCTAATATTTTCTTCTAAAAGCTCGATTATAATTTTGGTTTTATGGCTTTCATCCTTGTCAAATTCTTTCATGTTTGGGAGATGTAGTAGAAAATAACATTAATTTTTTTTTTCACATGAATATCTTAATGATTTCAGCTCTATTTATTGCAAAGACATTTTTCTCTTGTTAGATTGCTTGGGTACCTTTGTCAAAGTCACATTACTGTGTAAGAGTGGATTTACTTCTGGGACCTATTCTGTTAGATTCATATACTTTATTAATTCATATACCAGAACCTGCCTTGATCGATGCCGCTTTATATGACCTATATAGGTGCCTAGGTCAGTAGCACAAGTCCTATAGCTCAGTTCTTTTTTATTTCTACATAAATCCTAGAATTATATTTGGGATTTTGTTGAATTTATAGAAAAAATTGGAGAGAATTCTCAACCTAATAATATTGTTATCTTCCAACCCATTACAGGGTATAGCTCCCCATTAATTTACCTCTTTTAAAATTTCTACTTGCTCTGTTGTGTAGTTTTCACTATGAAACTCTTATACATTTTTCATTTAATAACTTCTCAGGTTATTTTGTATTTTTTTGAAATACTGTCAGTCAAGTGTTTTAAATTTTTATTTTCCAATCATGTGCTGTGAGAGGTACGGGTAGAAAAACTTCATGTGGGAAGGCCACGTTCAAGAAACTTCAATTACATATCCTTAAAATGTATATTATTTTGTAAAAATCTAACTTCTTTGTACTTAATTATTTCAAAACATGGTAGCTGTTTGTTACTTTAAAGTGAACTGACTTTTTAATGACTTGGTCATGTCTACTTTTAGTTGGACTGTTTGGTGGCAACATGGAGGTGTATAGTTTCAGTTGATACCTTAGAGGGGTATCAGCCAGTTGTGACCTTAAGGGCATCTCGATTTGGGTTAGGTAGGGAAATGTAGATTTGCAGCAATAAGTGGTTGAAAAGCAAGAAAGCTTTTTTTGGCATGTTGCTAAAGGCATGGGTATTCTACTACATTTTCCCATATTTCAGTTGGATCTTTCTTGGCATGAAACAATGACTTTAAAATGTCATTTACTGAGAGCGCAATCCATTTCTTCTGTAGTTC
>CAUYQV010185411.1:0-45401 GCA_963574575.1 Galagoides demidoff
TGGGGTTGTTCATCTGTTGGTTTCATGTTAGTATTGAGTACATTGGATACCTGCTTTCCCATTCTTGGGATACTTTACTCTCAAGAGTGTGTTTCAGCTCCATCCAGGTCAGTACAAAAGACGTAAAGTCTCCATCTTTTCTTACGGCTGAATTGTCCCCCATGGTGTATATATGCCACAGTTTGTTAATCCATTCCTGGGCTGATGGGCACTTGGGTTGATTCCATATCTTGGTGATTGTGAATTTAGCTGTGATGAACATTCTGGTGCAAACGTCTTTGTTTAAAACATTTTGTTCTTTGGATAAATACCTAGTGATGAGATTGGGGGATCGAATGGAGGGTCCCCTTTTAGCTCTTTGAGAATTCTTCGTACTTCTCTCCATAGAGGTGTATTACTTTGCAATCCCAATCTAGCAATTCTAGTGAGGGGGAGGCTGGAAAGGGGAGAGGGACGGAGGGAGGGAGTTTGGCAGGTATCACCTGAGGTGCACGATATGGGGGTGTTCAGCACACCCCTTGGGGGAAGTCCTCAACTACAACTTGAACTTTACCTTAGAAATGAAAGCAATGTAACTTAAACATCTGTACCCTCGTATTAATCTGAAATTTTAAAAAAGCAAAGAAGTTTGCAGGAGAATACACCAGGGTATAGTGGGGAGTCACTGCCCACTATTTCTTCCTCTCATTATTTTTAGCACTAATGTGACTTAGCTATGAGGTAAGGGTGTTGCTCTGGAGGAGTCAAACTAGAAAACGTCACTAAATAAAAATATCTCCAAAGGGAGAAGGGACTGCCCATCACCCCCTTTTTGTCCATCTGTACAATTCTGAAATAAAATCGATAAATGCTATAACTTACTTATATGCAATTTCAGAAAATGGTTATACTACCCTAACTATAATACAACGAATATATCAAATTAATTTGTAACAATTTTCTTTCTCTCTTTTTTCTTTTTGCTCTTTGTAGATTCTGCAAAGGAAACACCGGCGGTGGGGGGTGGGGAAGAGAAGAAAATGAAGCATCCGATTCCCTTCCATGCCTGTAGTATCATTTCAGACCCAGTGAACCTTTTCTGCAATTTTCCTTCGGTGGTCGATAGTAATTTTCTAGTTTTGCCACCTCACAGTGAGTCTGTCAGGTTGTCTGTTAGGCCAGATGGGACTGAGCAGTCACCACGTGTCAGGCACCATTTTAGGGGCACTACACTGCCAGGAACAGGACAGACAGAGCCCCTGTCTTAGGCGAGAATCAACAAGCATGAAATGGTTGGGATTATTTCACAAAGTGGTAATAAACACTGTGAAGGAAGGAAGGGAAGTGAACTGATGGAGAGCGAGCCTGGGGGTGGGGTGACCACAGCTGCCCATGTCCACGGAGGCCTTGGTAAAGACCGTGCCCTGAGTGGCAGAAGTCAGCTGGCTCCATGCAGGAGAAAAGAGCACAGTGGGCAGGGGACAGCACACAACCTGCACCAGCTGGGCTGCTGGGAATGACAAGGGAGCGGGTGCAAAGGCACTGTGGCAGAGACACAGTGAGAGAGGTGCAGAGTGTTCTGAGATGAGGCTGGGACTTTGGACAGATCTGAGCAGGGAGTGACACAACTCCCTTAACTTTTGCCAAGGTCAAGTCCGTCACTTCACCAAGGTGGGTCTTACTCTGGAAGCACCAAAGGGGCGTGTTATGAAAAATACCATGCCTGAGCTTCATGCAGGCTTTAGGTATTAAATCTAAATATTTGTGAGTAGAGCCTAAAACTCTTATGTTTTATACACTGTATGTCTGTCAAGTTTAAAAGTGCATTTTTATTGCGCATTTTGATAAGTTTCAACAAATGTGAGTACCTCCCCCCAGTGTAGAGTGTTTTGCCCCCAAAAGTTCCCTGCTATCTTGTGCAGTTGCGTTCACCTCCAGCCTGGCCCAGCAGACACTGATAAGCTTCTAGAAACTCTAGCGCCACTCTGCCTGTTCTAGAATTTCGAGTAAATGGAGCTGATTAGTCTCTTCACTCCCATAGTGATTTTGAGACTTTCCCATATCATTGCCAGTGTTCCCCTCTTTACTCTTCGATAACATTCCATTGTATGGGTATCCCCAATTTGTTTATCCATTTGTGTATTGATTGGCCCTTGTGTTATTTCCAATTTGGGACTCACAGGAATAAAGCTGGGCTAGGTGTGGTGGCTCACACCTGTAACCCTCCCACTCTGGGAGGCTGAGGGGGGTGAATCACCTGAGCTCAGGAGTTCTAGACAAGCCTAAGCAAGAGTGAGACCCCATCTCTACTAGAAATAGAAAAACAAGCCAGGCACCTATAGTCCCAACTACTTGGGAGGCTGAGGCAGGAGGATCTCTTGGGCCCAAGAGTTTGAGGTTGCTATAAGCCAGGCATCCTCAACTACGGCCCATGGGCCACATGCAGCCCACCTAGGACATTTATCCAGCCTGCCAGGTGTTTTTGTCACCACTGCCTGTCCTGCTTAGCAGCTGACTCATCCCGGGGCTCGCAGTCAGGCCCTCCAACAGTCTGAGGGACAGTGAAACTGGCCCCCTGTTTAAAAAGTTTGAGGACCCCTGCTATAAGCTATGACATCATGGCAGTCTACCCAGGGTGAAAGAGTGAGACTCTGCCTCAAAAAACAAACTGGGAACATTCTGTTCTGTTGGGAACAAAAAACAAACTGCTGGGAACATTCACATGCATAGCAGTAGAACCTCTGTAAATTGATCTCCCAAGGGACAGTAACAAATAGGCCAACAGACGGAGCTGGTCAACATAGGAACGGGGCCTACTGTCCTCCGATGTACATGAGTGAGGCTCATGTCTGTGAAAATTAGGCCCACTAAAGGAGGTGATCACTAGAAGGAGACAGTCAACTGTGGAGATTCTACTGTCTTTTTTATTTACAAATACACACAAGTATGTTTTTATTTCTAGTGGATAAATACACAAAAGGGAAATTATTGGTCCATACATGTTTAACTCTTTAAGAAACTCTCAAACTGATTTCCAAAGTGGTTGTACCATTTCACACTCCTGTCAACAGTGTGTAAGAGCTATATTTGAACGACTTTCTTGCCAACAGTTGGCATCTTTAAATTTCAGCCATTCTAGTAGTATAAAGTGGTTATTTAATGAGTAATATTGGTGTGTCCCTGAAATGTCTCTGTCTGGCATTGGTATCAGATGCTATTGGTTAATAAAGCTGGATTGGATTGTGACCTCTCCACTTCTCCGTTCTAGATGAGTGAGTGTGGGGTGCAGTGCTGGTGTGTTTTTTCTTTAAATGTTTGGTAGAATGAACGGGCAGAGACACTGGGTCCCACGCCACCCCCACCATGAAGCCCTCGAGTTCCTCTCCATAGCCTTCCCTCTTCCCCATGCCCACCCACCTGTGTGCGCCTGGCCGAGTGTCTCCTAGTGAGCCAGGTGTCCAGGAGCCTAAGCCAGCTTCTGGGGTGGGAGAGACTTTCCTATGAGCTGGGAGGGGATTGGGCCGGATCACAGGGTCTGTGTTCCCTGGTTGGTGGTTGTTTTTCCTGTTGGATTGTCATTTTCATTCTCTACAAAGGCAGTTGGGCATTATGGGTCCTCACAAAGAGATGAATTGATCGTGGAAGTCAGTGAAGCCTTGTGCCCCTCCCTGGCTAGATGCTAGGGGACTCTGGGGAGGGGCCAGGGTGCTGGCAGGAACCCTGCCTATTCCTGGCAAATTGCCTACAGAAATCTGAAAGGCACCTGAATGTCCAAGCCCTTCGTATTGATGGTGATCTGTGTTATTGCTCTAAGTAGATATCGTTGTCTACGTGGCATGTGTAACTCTGTAGTCTTTTTCTTAAAGTGGATCCTCCAAGTGGGTAAGGTCCATGTTCTGCAAACCTGGATCTCTCTGTGCCCACCCTGCTTGGCCCCAGCCTCTGGGCCCCTATCCCCAGCCTCCATAGCCCTACCAGCCAGCTCTGCTTCCGTCGCCCCAGCTTTGCTTCATCTTGAGCTCTGTGCACGTGGCTTGTGGGCAGCAGGTGCCCAATTAGCCA
Organism: Galagoides demidoff; assembly: GCA_963574575.1. NCBI lineage: Eukaryota > Metazoa > Chordata > Mammalia > Primates > Galagidae > Galagoides > Galagoides demidoff. The sequence continues at coordinate 4,042 of CAUYQV010185411.1, forward strand.
TAATATAGACGTGTCTCTGGAACTCCCAATTGTACTGAGGGGGAGAGGAAGGGAGGTTAGCACATGTCCTGACCTGAGGGTACAAGGCTGTAGGTTGAGACTATGACAGCTCTCTTTGCTGGGGACTGTCTTTTTCTTCTTCTTCTTTTTTTTGAGACAGAGTCTCACTCTGTCCCCTTGGGTAGAGTGCTGTGGCATCATCATAGCTCACAGCAACCTTAAACTCTTGGGCTCAAGGGATCTTCTTGCCTCAGCTTCCCGAGTAGCTGGGACTACAGGTGCCTGTGGCAACACCCAGCTAGTTTTTCTACCTTTAGTAGACGTCTTGCTCTTGCTCAGGCTGGTCTTGAACTCCTGAGCTCAAGCCTCAGCCTCCCAGAGTGCTGGGATCTCAAGTATGAGTCTCCACGTCCAGCCCAGCTGGGGTCCTTCTTGAGAGGGGCAGAGGGCTTGGGGTAGTCAGAGGAATAAAAGTGGGCAGGAGCAGGCATTCGAGTGGACAGGGAAATAGCCCTGAGGAGGTTGGGGCTCAGGAATGAGGTGGGGGCCAGGGGAGTCACCAGACCCAGACGGAAGCAAGACGTGCTGGGGAATAGTCAGAGGAGGTGACATTCTGGGCTTTTGTCCTTCCACTTAAGCTATTTTACACATTGTTTTAACACTTATGTATTAAAATCGTGCATACATTTTGATACGTTCAAACAGCACAAAGATGTCAACCGTGAGATGCCAATTTCCTTCTCTTCCCTGTCTCCACCCCCCAGTTCCCAGCTGCTGTCCCCACTCGCCCCCTCCACCCGTCACACGCTTTTTGGAACTCTTCTGTGCAAACACAGACCTGTGTGAGCCTCCTCCTTGCCTGGAGACTCCGCTCCAGACCTGCTTGTTCCCCTGAACATCTTGTCCCGAGGGTGTTCAGTGCCCCTGTGCCCCCCTGGGCCCCATGCTCCCCACCACGTCCAGGAGCTGCCTGGACAGAGCCACAGGAGAGGGAGGTTTTGCTCTGGGGTCAGGCAGAGCTGGGCTCTGACCTGGCACCATCACGCACCAGCTGCAGGACCCAGGCGTGCCGCGTGGCCTCTGATGCCTGGTTGCTCCTCTGTAAACCTGTAGGATGATACCTGCCTCCTCAGTGGCTGTGGGGAGGATTATGTGAGAGAAGGTTTGTGGAGCCCAGGTGCACAGCCAGGCGAAACAGCACACCCCACCCTGGGCACCCGTCAGCACTAGCCGGGAGAGAAAGAGAGAGGAGGGAGCCGGAGGGGTCTGCCAACCTTGTCCCCCTGACCACAGGAGCAGCTGCCCTCATGCAAATCTCCTGTGCGCCCCTGACACTGGCCCTTCTCTCTGCTGCGTATCCTGCTGCTGCCACCCACGAGCTCCCCCAGGAAGGAAGTTGAGCCAGCTAAATGTCATCCAGGCAGAACGGCCACCCTTCTCTGTTTATCTAGTTACTTAGATTGGACGTTCAAGCCACAGACTGGGATCTGGGGAGGGTCTTGGGGCCTTGCTCACGCGGGCTCCCTCCCACCATTCTTCTGGCTGTCCGGCCAACAATGGCTTTGTGCGGAAACAGCACCACACTGGGGTCTCGTGTGGAGATGAAAATGAAGGGATAAATATACAGGTTTAATAACACTCTGTCATTTTGACAATCTCCACCACTCGCCTGTGATATTTTAATCCACTTTGCACGCTTTGGACATTAAGAACTTCTGACAAAGTTTCACCAGGAAGGTATCTTTAGATAATGGCCTTGTACTAGGTCTGTGATTCTAAACACAAATTTATTTGCTTTTATCACTTCGGACTAAAGAGAAAGGAAATGAACCATTAGAAAAGAAGGCTTCTCTCCCTCACCGCCTCCCCCACCTCCTTTAATTCTCTCTGGAAGCAGCGGCCCTCTCTCTTTCATCTTCTGCTCTGTGCTCGTGGCCCGGCTCCATTATCTGTTCCAGCGCTGCCTTTGAGGTTAATATTTCAGTCCGGTCCTTCCGTGAGCCACGGAGATGAATTAAATTAGTGCAGCAGGAGGAGTGAATTAAATAAACTGTAAAATAACACCAACTTCCCCTGTTTCTCCTGGGCCATTCTTGTCCTCCAGTTAAATTTTTAAATGATGCCCATAGGGACTGACAAATAGTTGTCTTTAACTTCTGATAAACACACACATTCAGACTGCTAGCTTTGTTTTCACTTCCTCATTCATTCAGCACTGCTGTTTGGCAGGCACAGTTTCGGGCTGTGGGGTGGAGTAAGGAGCAGGGAACGCTTAGGTGGCCGGGCGGAGACACCTGGAGCCTTGGCCACAGGGCCAGAGAAGGGCTGAGACGGATTTTGAAGGGGAGGAAAAAGACGCTTCACTAATGGCCTTTCGGGCGTCTGCAAAGAGTCTGATTTTAACCTGATTAAGTTGGAAGCCACCTGCCGATTTTAATCAGGGTGTGGCAGGGCACGAGTGATGACTGGGAGCCCAGTAGAGAGACAAGGGCAGCTGACCAGGTGAGAGTTGCAGGGCTGGGGCTAGGCTGAAGCCAGAGGAAGAGGGGAATGGACAGGTTTGATGGGTGACACCACCAGTAGAGAGAGTGGATTCTGTTTTGGAAAGTCTGTTGCTTTGCTGTATCTGGCTCTGCTTCCCGGGATGACACCCCAACACACAGACAGAAAGGTCTGGGCAAGAGGTGGGGCAGACGCCCACTCTGAGAGCTTGATTTTCAGGGGAGCCCGCAGGGTGGGGCGGAGGGAGTAATGGTAACACCACCCAGCAGGTGGGTGCCTGGTCTGCAGCTTAAATCCACCTAAACCCACTCCCCAGGGATCAGCAGGGTGGAGAGAGAACAAAGTTGTGCGTGCCCTTTGGGCTTCCTGGTATATCTGAGCTTCTTCAGTTTCAGGCCCAAGGACAGAGCCTGAGAAAAGCCCACCCCTTCCACCCTCCACCGCCCGGGCTATTCAGGGTAATATTTGTTTCTCCCTCATCTTCACGGAACTCCAGCCTCTTCTGTAAAGTGTCCTGTGTGACCTTTGTTAGAGATGGAAAAACAGCCTTCCTGGTGAGACAGCTCAGCTCCAAGGAGGAGCTAACCCACCACTCAGGTGCTTTAAATCAAGGGGGATTCCCGTGCACCCTATGCTGACTCCCACCAGGGGCTGCAAAGTCAGCGGCTGCACACCTGTCACTGAGCACGTGGATCGTTGGGGTCTGAGCCAGCTGAGCAGACTGGCCAGGGCAGAGCCAGGGCTTTTCAACCTTCTTTATCTCATGCCACACTTGGACGTGTTGTTAAACTTCTAGGACATGGGCAGTGCCTGTGGCTCAAAGGAGTTGGGCGCCACCCCTATATACCGGAGGTGGTAGGTTCGAATCTGGCCTTGGCCAAAAACCGCAAAAACAAACAAAAACAAAAACCTTCCAGGACACACTTAAATTATGTTGATCAAAAAAGTAAAAAAAAAAAGACTATATTACTGTGCTTTGAACTTGTTCTGAAAATAATTTTATTAATAATCTTTAAGAATTTTCTCGGCACACACAATGAAAATCGCTGGTCTATAGGAACTCTGACGGTTCTTAATGTTGACGATGATATCAAAGGCAAAGATGCAGGATGGGCCACACAGACCCTCGCCAGGCTGAATTGGACCTGTCGGCTTCCACATGTGGCCACTGCCTGAAATCCTGTCTCTCAGCTCTCTAGGACACAAGCTGAGGTTTGTAGTGGAATTTTGTTCTTGCAAAACAAAACAAAACAAAACAACCCCCTACTGCTCTACTGACCAACCCCTCTCCTTTCTATGAATCCAGGGGAGGTGGCCCTGCCAATCTTTCTTCACCTTTCCCTGGACGTAGCGACGGGTTCAGACGTGGGCATCTCTCTCACTCTACCTGAGTGTGGGTGAGATCAGACGAGACATTTTCTGGCAGTCCTGGGAGGAAAACCGACTCTGAATGAGCTTAGGTGGAAGGCAAGAGCTCCAGCCACCACCTTGTAACTCTAGGGCACCGTTTATCTGAGGATGGAGGCTGTCCGTACCACGATGGGGCTGTGTACGTGTCCCCAAAGTTCCCCAGAGCAAGAGAGCAGAGTCAGGACCCACCTCTGAGATGTGCAGCTCCCAAAGCTCGTGGTGCTTGAGCCAGGAGGCCAGAATGCCCCAGAAGGCAGTGGAAGCAGGGCATGGCTGCTCTGAGGAGGAGCTTGGTGTCAGCTGCAAGCATAGACTATTTATTAGACCCGCACTCTGACAGCCCAGCACCCAGGGGATTTTGTGGGTTCTTTTTAGAGGGGAATTTTTGGAGCTGTCACTGAGTTAAGTTGAGAAGTAAGAAATACTGGGGGGGAAATCGCACCATCAAATATGAATACATTCTCTTTGTTTTAATTAGATCCTCTCCCCTATAGGCAGGTAGAAGGACAGAGCCTTCAGAGCCCTCTTTGTTATATTTTAAAAAAACTCTCACGCAATCAGTACGATAATTAAGAAGCACCATTTTTTTTTCCTAGCAAAAGGAACTAATTATTCCAGCCTTGTGCTGATTGATCCATTTTTATGAGCAGTTTTAAAATCCTGGCTGCATTTTGTGAATCATTTAAAAGAAGAGCGGAGTGAACTCAAAGCTTATCAACTATGGACAGTCCAGCAGTGGTTGGGGATTACTGGCCATGCGGGGATGCTCCAAACGTCAGTGCTGGCTTCACCAGGCCCTTTTCATATCCACCAAGAGGTGGCTCTGATAAACATGCAGGGGGCTACAGAGAACTTACGCTCTGATCCCAAGCCCAGCCCTTTGTTTCCCTGGACTGTGTCCTCTAAATGCCCTCACTGGGGAGGGACCCCAGTTACAACCCATCTCTATGCAGGAAAGAATTCAGTGCTACGTCGCACTTCTGCCGTGAAGCCTTCCCAGATACTGAGGCGGGTGTGCTGCTTCTTCCCAGGGCCCTTGCAGCCTTTGGCCCTCCGCCCTTTGCAGCCTGGTCACTCTCTGCTGCTTGTCTGGCGCTGCTGGCCAGGTGAGTGTCTTCACGGCCTGCCAGGCTGAAGAGGACCTGCCTGGTGCTTGACGAGCATCACATGGGGAATGAAAGAAGGGAGGAAAGGAAGGAAGCTCATGGGAGAGAGGGAAGAGAGAAGGAATAACATCCCTGACTGTTTGATATTTAAAATAGAGATATTTAGACATGGGAATAGTTGCTGAGTATAATCTGTCCCTTCCAGGGAGAGTGGGTCTAGGGGGGCCGGGGGTGTTGGCCGTGTGAGGAGATGGGTGTGGAGATGCAAATGAAGATGAATTTTCCCTTTTAAGAAAGAGGGACAGGGACAGGAGGTGGCAGAGCAGGAGGGAATTTCCTGAGCAGACTTGGATGGGAGAGAAGGTTGATACAGAGGGAGGCGCAGGCTGGCAGCTGGAGGAACTCGGCAAAGAATCGACCAGTTTTAAAATCAATGCTACAGACCAGGTGCGGTGGCTCATACCTGTGATCCCAGCACTCTGGGAGTCCAAGGTGGAAGGATTGCTCGAGCTCAGGAGTGAGAGACCAGCCTGAACAAGCATGAGACTCTCATCTCTACTAAAAATAGAAAAAGTAGCTGGGTGTTGTGGCAGGTGCCTGTAGTCCCAGCTACTCAGGAGGCTGAGGCAGGAGGATCTGTTGAGTCCAAGAGGTTGAGGTTGCTGTGACGTCACAGTATTCTACCCAGGGTGACAGAGGGAAACTGTCCCAAAGGAAAAAAAAAAAGAAGGAAAGAAAATTAATGTTAGAAAATTATTTCGATGATGTGTAACTTAAATTCTCTCCCCTGTCTTTCTAGGACATGTTCAGTGAATATCAATACCCTCCTAGCATGTGGGGAAGATTTGGGGTCTCTGAGGTGGGAAGGCTGCTCACCAGCAAAGTCTGACTTTGAGGGGGACCCAGGTCAGATACCCCCTGGAAGCCTGAGCTGTAGGAGATGCAGCCTGAGTGTCCTCTCCCAGCTTCCCGGGGGCAATAGCCGCTGGGCTGCCTGGGTAAGTTCTAGTTCTGCTGCGTCCTAATGAAATATTAGCTATTGGCTCGGCACCCATAGTTCAGTTTGTAGGGCACCGGCCACATACACTGAGGCTGGTGGTTTGAACCTGCTAAATGACAATGACAACTACAACAAAAAATAGCTGGGCCTTGTGGCACCTGTAGTCCCAACTATGTGGGAGGCTGAGGCAAGAGGATCTCTTGAGCCCCGAGAGTTTGAGGTTGCTGTGAGCTGTGATGCCATCGCACTCTACCTAGGCGACAGCTTGAGATTCTGTCTCAAAAAAAAAAAAAAAGAAATATTAGCTATTAACATAACCATCACCTCACTTACAGTTTAAGCTTTCCACATTGTATATCAAACCATCACATTGTGCCCCATAAATGTATACAGTTATGATTTAATAAAAATTAAATAAAATAAATAAAATTAAAAATAAAAAAATAGAAATATTAGCTATTATACTCCCAGCCTTTAAAATATTCCTGCTGGGTCATGTACATAAAATAAAGTTAAAAAGAAATTCCTGCTGGCGTTGCCAGATAAAATACATAACTCTCAGTTAAATGTGAATTTCAGATAACAACAAATAATTTGAAACAATTTAAATGGATATCCCACCTTTTTAGCTGCAAAATGTGGTGATCCTAATTCCTGTCTTATGTCCCAAAGATTTCACTTCTGTGAACCTATTCTGAGTAAACAATCTTATGTACAGAAAAGTTTTGTGCAAGGACATTTTCCTTGGAGTGTTTTGAAAATAAATGTGCGGAAATGAGGAGAAAACAGTATGTCCAGTGTTAGGAAGATGATAAAATAAATTTGAGTGTATCTCCTTGGCTGAACATTATAAAGTCCAAACTTACATCTCTGAAGAATATATAACAACACAAGAAATGCTTATGAGACAGGAGAAAAAAAAATCAGGGAATACAATTATGTAAATAAAGGGCTTAAAACTCTGTAAAAATGATCTTTAAATACAGAAAAAAAAACTGACAGGAAAATTGGTAAAATGTTAATAGCAGCCATATCTGCACAGTGAAATGATGGCTTTTTTTTCTTTTCTGCTTTTATACACATCTCACATTTTCTGTAATGAGCAAGCGCTACGTTAGTGATAAAAACAGCTTCTTCCCCCCTCACTTCTTTTCTCTTGTCCCTCTTACTGTTTTCCATTCCCTGACCTGTCTCTGTGCAAGATCAAACAACTGCAAAATTCCAGCCAGCCCAGAAAGCACACCGAGTTTGTTCCTCCTGGAATAAACTAGGGAGAATCGAAAGAAGCACAGCTTCAGGAGTGGCTGGATCAAGGCTCTCTCGTGATGTCAGTCCCGCCCTGGGCCCTGTGCCTGAGCTGATTTCCCTTCTTGCAGCCACGGTGGTTCCCACTATTCTAAGTTTTCTGCCTTCGTGCGACACAGTCCCAACATTTATTGTTTCTGTCTCAACATTGTAGAGACATCTTAAGGTTTGTCTTCAGTGGACAGGCCTCGTTTCCATGTCCCCTCTGCGCTAGTGACCAGGACTGGGATTGGAATGCCTGGATTTATTCAGCTACGGAAGGCCCCACTCTGGAATTCTGGGCGGGGTCAGGAGCTGACTTGGTTCTTGAAGCAAAAGCTGGGTATTGTTAGGAAGGGAGCAGGCAGAAAAAGGATTCTGCGCCGGCCCCCTCACAGGCCCACCCCATCAGTCGGCTGGTGTCTGGCTGATCCCTAGCACCATACAAGGCCCTGGATTAAGTGGAGATGACTAGATAACCACCTTCCTCAGCGGCATCTCTGTGTACCTGTCTAGAGTACATGTCGAGAGTTCTGGGGCGGGAGATGGCACCAGGCAGACCTTATCTGGGTTTTGCATCAGATTCAGGTCTGGTGTGTGGGTTCCCTGGGCAGACAACGCCTTCATCTGACTGCTTTGTGCAGTTCTAGCTTGGTGGACACACCCGGATAAGGGTGGAGGGCTGACCGAGGGGGACCTGAGCACCCTGCCCTTCCTCATCTGTATCTGGGCTGTCCTGCCCTCGTCTTCCAGCTGCACGCCCACTCCAGGGCCACGTTCCCACTCTCTGTGTCTCTCTCTCTTTTTTCCTTCATCTCTCTAACTTACAAAGTCTTCTTTTGAAAAAGTCCATGTTTCCCCGCTGGGACTTTGCCTAATGAAGTATTTCATAGTATTCTCTCCTTTAAAAAGAATGAGGGTGAGTGTTTATTAAATTAACTTGAGCTTTAAAGTATTTCCTCCATATTTCATGCTGTGGACACAGCTGTTTCTGCAAATGACTTTTTCCAAGATGCCTGATTTATTTTTAATTGCCTCCGTCCCTTGGTTTGATTCCACACCATACTTGTTATTTCTGTTTTTTTTTAGTGGTTGAAGCCTGGAGATATAACAGGTGAAGCCTTCTTGCCTTTGGTGATGGAGGGTTGTGCCTCCAAAGAGTGAGAAATCCTCTCTCTTGAGTGGGAGGTGCAAAGCACAGGTAGCTTTCCTGTGGCTTCCAGAATTGAAATACAAATAACATTTTCTCCCACGTACAAAGTACTCCACGGTATGTAAAGCCTATTTGCATGCACCATCTCGAATTCTCCTTATTTTGGTGAGGTATTCCCCTACGACTTAGGAGGTCATAAAATCAGGCGTTATTCCTATTTTAAGGCCAAAAGAAGTGGCTTTCTAAGTGTTTCCCAGCGGGCAGCAACACGTGTGTAGTATACGGTTCTGATCTTAAAGAGAAGCAGCTTTCCACTGTACAATTCCACGTCCCCCCTCTCAAAAAGGGGGAAAAAAGGTCTACTCCCAAATAATGTTTTCATCTTAAATTTTATCTGTGCTTTAAAAATAATTTATGCAGAAGTAATCCATATTCATTGTGGAAAAGAATATGAAAATAAGGGTGTGTGTGTGTGTGTGTGTGTGTGTGCGCGGTGGTATAGATGTGAACTAATGATCCCCCTATCTGGAGGTGACCGTGACCTGGAAGGACAGGAGGGCTGGAGCTGGGCTCCGGGGTAAGTTCTGACCTGCCGGGGCTTCAGCTCATCAAAACTCTCCCCTCTTCTCCTACCTCCCGCTCCACCATGTTAAACCCAGGGGGTGCAGGCAGGGCACACCGGCTGTCACTGCCGACCAGGTTCCCTGCCTCTTCTCAGCTTCAATGTGCCTCTGGGGAGCCCCAACTCAGTACCAACCCCGCAGTGAGTGGCGTGGTTGGTGCCCCCCTCCAGAGTCAGAGTGGCCAGGTGACCTGGACTTAGCCAAGCAGAGTCCATGACACCAAAACACACTTTTTATGCCTCTTGGTTACACAGAAGCTCTATTTCTGCCGGGCATGAAGCTGGAGGTGGCCACCTACCCCCAGGAGATCCCACCTGCCCAAGGGAAAGCAGAGTGGGGGCTGAGGGTGAGATACATCCTAGAACTGGGTTTCCTGCTGCAGGAACCAGAACGTTCCTTTGCGGCCGACTATACCTGGAGTTGCGCTTTCTGCCATCAGCTCAAAGTGGGGAGTGGGCGAGGAAGGGACACATGCTTAGCAGAGCCAGGGACACTTTTCACAGAAAATTTTATTGTTTAAGTTTCTCAGTTCTGTGCTTGCGGGAAAGCTGCAGAGGGGGAGGATTCTCTTCAAAAGTTTCCAAGGATGCTGGACAGAGTAAGTTTTCTGCCCCAGGTTGAATTCTGCTTGGCGTCCTAATTTACCTTCTTTGCCATCAGAGAACATACTTTGTAAGATTTCATTCTTCAGAAACCTACTGAAATTCGTTATAAGGCACAGTGTGTGATCTACCAGCTGAACATCTATTTGCATTTGGAAAGAATGAGTCTTCTGCTGTTGTTTGGTTCTTTAGATGTTAAGGTAGTTGAAAATGTTCTTCAGATGTCCCGTAGTTTTACGAATTTCTTGTCCAGTAGTTCTGGGGGTCCCTGCAAAGGGGTCTCCTGCCAAGATTGTGGTGTCATCTATTTGTCTTTTTAATTTTGTTGTTTTTTCAATGCATGTATTTTGATGGTCTGCTCTTAGGCACAGACACATTCCCAAGTGCCCTGTGTTCTTATTATGTGGACCCATCATACTGGGGGGAGTATTTAAAACGAGGCAAGATTTGCTCCAGACCAGATAAGGATAGGATGTCACTTTGCTTCGGTCACGCCGGTATGACCAGAAGCCTCTTTCTGTCTGAGCAACAAGCTTCTTGAGTAGCGACTGTCACTCCTGTGATTTGTGTGCTGGTCTAATCGGGGTCTTCTCTGACGCCCTGCTCTTGGACTGTTTTTCACTGGCCCATACTCTGTGTTAAAGATCATAGATACCTTAGAGCAGTGAAAATAAAAAGCAAATCCATCCCATTAACATAGTTAGTTAAAGAAATAGTTAAGAAAAATGCAAGCATAGTAAGAACATATCAGAATTGTTTGCCTTTCTCTCATGAGATTTATGATTAAAACAATGGTGTATGAAATAAAACGGGGCTAGCCCAGAGCAAGATGTGCATGTGTGTTGAGCCTCACGGAAGACAGCATGCAGCCCCCTGGCCCAGATCACTCTTAAACTTTCTCTTTGTCTCTTGTATTTTCATTTTCTTTGTCCTCTCGTTTCGACCAAGCCACTGGGAGGGAACCCATAGCGTTTTGGGGGCTGGAACCCGACATCCTCCAGGAGGCTGGACGGCCTCTCCTTCTTCCCTTCACTCAGCCAACATCCTTGAGGGTTTGCTGCTTGATAGAATCTAGCCAGACTCTGGGGGTGAGGGTGGGACAGTGACGGCTCACAGTCACCCACTGCAGGAAGCATTCTGTTTGGTTTGAAAGGTAGAAGCTTAGAGGACACAGAGGGGGGGATTCTAGTCACCTGGGTTTGGCTCCTAGCCTCAATACTGCCTGCAGCTTGCGAAGGTCACTATTCTCTCTGTGCCTGGAGAGTAATTATAATATCTACTTTTTAAAAATTTTGAGCACAGTCTCACTCTATCACCCTGGGTAGAGTGCCATTGCATCATAGCTCACAGCAACCTCTAACTCTTGGGTTCAAGTGATCCTCCTTCCTCAGCCTCCAGAGTAGCTGGGATGACAGGCACCCACCACAATGCCCACCTGCTTTAAAGAACTGTTATACAGGTTAAATGAGTTAGCGATTATTCAGGTCTTAGAACAGTGCCTGGCAACCAGACTGCCACCTGAGTGTCCCTTCCTCTGTTGGACGAGGTGACTGTAATGTAAATGTTCTCCCACCTTCAGGCAGGGTATAGTAAGTAAGTCACCCTTGCCTTCCAGGTGAAGGGTCCTGTTTTTTTCCCATTACTAATGGTTCAGGCTCCAGACATAATGAGATAGGGTCCCATGAAAGGAACAGTGTTCGAGGCAACCTGGTAGGAGAAATGGCTGAAATGACTCTCAGGACAGCAGGGAGAAAGAAAGAAAAATTCTAAGACAGAGAGGATGCTGGATGATGGAAGGGGGGCAGGTGGAGTGAGGAGCAGGCTCCCAGGAAAACTCTGTAAGGAGAGCACCTGCCAGGAAAAGCTGGAGGCTCTGAAGCGGCAGAGGTCTGGGAGAAACTGCATGTGGGTGTGTGTTCAAGGTGCCCAGTTCCTCAACAGACCACCCAGCTCAAGAACGGCCCAGCCCTGTGCTCTGGGACCACACAGCTTCCACCCTCTTTTTATCTGTTTTGGAAGTTGGCATTGCACAGAGGTGCAGTGCTTCCTACTGTCACCGTCCAGCACCCTGTCCTATGGCCACCCAGCAGCACTGACACTCACTCTGTCTCCTTGGGACTCTGTCTGGCCACACATCAACACCTCCCGTGTGTGCTTCTCCCTTCACAAGCCTCCAGGACCCTGTAAGGCTCCAGGTCTGTGTGCCCAGCTGGTCCCACTCTCTCCTCTCCCCCGTCCCTCATTTCTCTCTGTCTCTGCTAATCTCCAGCCTTGACCATAGCTGCCCCACCTGAGCCCTGTGACTGACCGGGGGCATCACTCATGGGCAGGCAGCCCCTGTCACGTACCAGGTGGTGTGCAGTGGTGACCACTCTGTGTCCAGGTGAGGAGCTGAACACAGAGTACTGGACACACAGCAGAGCTGGATGTGGGCCTCTGGGAAGGTGGCAGCAGGAGTGGGATCAGAGGAGAGGGAGCCAGGGAGACAGGGGCCAGGGTGGACAGTGGGGACCTGCTCAGCCTGGGCTGTAAGACTGAGGGGAGCTGGGGGGCCTTTCTATGAGAAGGTGCGTGAAGTGGGAGCTGGGAATTGAGGTCACAGGACCAGGCCCTCCCCTGCTGGGCTGTGAGCTTCTCGGCTGGTAAGGCTGAGAACAGGGACAGCCCATCACAGCAGGCCCAGGAGTGCCCGTTCCTGGTGGGCTGGTGCTGAATTTGTAGTTGAGAACTCCTAAGACAAGGATGGCTCTCGCTGACCTCACCCGCAGTGGCAAGGTGAGTCTTCACCAGTTAGGACATTGACAGACACCACTCCCAGGGAGGTCTGGAAACACAACACTCCTGCAAGAGCAGTGTCTGACCCTCACGCAGGCTGGAGAGTCAGGTGGAAGCTCAGAGAGCCGAGGATCTTGTCTCCTACCAGGAGGAGGTGAACCCAGGAAGCCTGGCTGCAGGGCCCCTATGATGGGCCACTCTGCTCTCTAGCAGAATTGGAAGGATGCAGAATAGGTTTGCTGAGATCACTTCAGAATTTGTGCATGGTTTTAAAATTTATTTCTTACATGTTAGTCTAAAGTTGCAGTCACTCCCCAGGGTGGGTCTGTCACACTCAGAATTCACACAAATTCCTATGGATGCCTGGTGGGCTGCCCAGGAGGCACCACAGGGCAGCCTGGGCACTTCACACTTTCCAGAGATAGGGGTGTGAGCAGAAGGCACAGAGGAGCCAGTCCAGCAGGCTGGCCCTGGGGACCTCTGATGGTATCTGGCAAGCCTGGAGGACCCTCCTGAGAGGAGTCAGTTTGTGCTCTCAGGCTATGTGTGCAGAACTGAGGCCACAACTAAGGAGAAGTCCTGCATGGTGACCCCCTGGAGGGGGGGTGTCCAGGAACACAATCCACACTCCTGTCCACACATGCAACTGCCCAGCCTGCATCCACTCAGCCATCCATCCCCCATCCACGCGTGTGTCTGCCCAGTATGTATCCACTCAGCCGTCCATCCCCTGGACCCATTTCCTGGATGCCTACTGAGCTACTGTGTCCCAGTTTGTATCTAAAGTCAGGGATTTGGTGGCAGCCTGGACACAGTGCCTGTCCTCATCAACTGGCGTTTGGTAGGAGCAGCCTTCTGATCTGTCCCTCTCCTGACCACCTCAGGGCCATGTCTGGAGTACCCTCCCCACTCAGGCTATTCATGATTACTGTTTCTTGTAGACAGTACCTTCCAAAGTCCCAATGTCGTGAGAAGTGGGTCACAGCAGAGCACGTCACGCCCTGGTGTCAGACTCACCTGGGAATCCTGGCTCTGTCCCTTCAGTGATCACTGAAGTCTCAGCCTTAATTTTTCCCCCAGTACATGTATCTTGTAGGGTCATTGTGGGGACCAGAAACACTCAACCCGTGTCTGCCCAGTATGGACAGACTCAGAGCTGAATGGCCGAGATGTCCAGTGTCCGGCACCCAGCAGGGGCCCCGCACACAGGGCCCTTCTCCCATTGCACGGGGCAGGTTCTGTTGGCCGCTGCTCCAGGAAACCTGACGGGCCGCCTTTTCTCTGGCTGAGCACAGCGGCCTTTTCTATTGTGGCAGCTGTGACCTTGCTGCTGGCGGTGTTCAGACTGGGGCCTCCTGACTGCTCTGCAGGAGTTTTAAGGGATCACATTGCATCAGCTTCATTTATATAATTTTTTGCAGGTGGGCAGCTGGGGGCCTCGCAAGGTAAATGAGTGTGCAGCCTGACACTCGAGCCACTTGGACAGGCTTTTCTGAAAGTTTTTCACCTCAGAATACTGTCTGCACTGAGATCCACAATGCGTGTCTGGGCGTACGTAACACCAGAGTGCAGAGTCACAGAACAGTCCCCTTTGCTACTGGTGACACGTTTGCATTTCTTTACTGATCTATCCCATTTATTTAGTTAGTTATTTAAGGTTTTTTTTTTCTTTTTTTTTTTTGAGATAGAGTCTCACTCTGTCACTTGGATAGAGAAATCTTAAATTCCTGGAATCAAGTGATCCTCCTACCTCAGCCTCTCAAGTAGCTGGAACTACAGGTACCTGCCACAGTGCCTGGCTAGTTTTTCTATTTTTTGTAGAAATAGGGTATTACTTTCCAGCTATATTTATTTTTTAAATGGCAATTGAGAACCAATGGATTGATTTTCTAACTTACGTGGCTCCTCGCTCACAGTTTCAAAAAAACCACCCTTGTGGTCTGATACCCACCCATTCCTGCCCCTCCTCTCCCTGGTCCCTCATCTCTGTCTCTGTCTCTGTTATCTCCAGCCTTGACCACAGCTGCCCCACCTGAGCCCCGTGACTGACCGGGACTGTTGTTCATTGGCAGACAGCACCTACCATGTCCTGGGTGACCATTCAGCGTCCAGTCCAGGTGAGGAGCTAGACACAGAGTACCAGACACACAGCACAGCTGGACGCAGGCCTCAGGGAGGGTGGCTGCAGGAGTGTGGTCAGAGGAGGAGGAGCGAGGGAGACAGGGGCCAGGGTGGACCACAGGGACCTGCTCAGTCCGGTCTGTGAGGCTGAGGGGAGCTGGGGGCCTCTATAAGAAAGTGTGTGAAGTGGGAGCTGGGAATTGAGGTCACAAGACCAGGCCCTCCCCTGCTGGACTGTGAGCTTCTCAGCTGGTAAGGCTGAGAACAGGGATAGCCCGTCACAGCAGGCCCCGGTGTCCAGATCACGACTTGGAATAAACAGGGGTCAGGGATGCACTGAAAACCACCTAGTCACAGTCAGCCAGAGTCTCCACACCTGACGCCTCTACCCACTGATCATTTATTCTTTCATTTCCAACTTTGGACCAGGCCCAGGGTTGAGATTTTAGAATCAGAGAAGAATAAGATTTTCCGAATTGAGGGCTTCACACTCTGAGGGCATGCGGCAGACACACGTTCAGCTCCGTCAGGGACAGTGAGGGGGAGCAGTGGCTTCCCCTTGGCGGCCCCCGAGGGAGGCCCCCCCTTCATTCCTTCAGACTGCACTCATTCCTCAGACTGGTGATTTTCAACCTGTGTGGTGGCATGACATTTTTAAAAGATCGTTAATTATTTTCAAAAGAAGTTCGAAGCACAGTAAGTATATTCTTAAACTCTTTTTTTTGATCAACATAATTTACGTGTGCCACAGAAGTTTAACTGTACGTTCAAGTGTGCCAAGAAATAAACAAGGTTGAAAAACCCTGGCCTAGACTGTGCCAACTTTATTCCCACCCCAAGGCCGTTGGCCACCTGCCCCAGCTCTTCCTGTGCCACCTGGCTGGTCTCTGCTCACGAGCCATCGTCACAGAGCAGCCCTCACTCCCGGTGCTGGACTCTCTGTCCCTCACTTCCCTGTCTCCCATCGCACTTGACCTAGTGGGAAATGCCCTTTCTCACTGTCATTTACCCTGTGCATTGTCTGTGTGGGGATCTGGAAAACTTGTCCTTTTTCTTCAAAAGTTTGCTGAACGATCACCTCACAGTTAAGGCAGATTAATAAGAGAAATGTTTGTCTCCAAATACCATGTGCATGGGGGGAACCACAGAGTGATTGTCCAGTATCTCAGTGATGGTCAGGTAGCTTTATAAGTGCCTTTTAGAGGGAGGGGAGAGAGTGGTGTGTGGCTGGAGCAGGTGGTTGCTGGGGAGGGTAAATAGATGGCAGAGGGGCTGGCCCATTACAGCCCATGTGGCTCATGCCTGTAATCCCAGCACTCTGGGAGGCCGAGGCAGGTGGATTGCTTGAGCTCAAGAGTTTGAGACCAGCCTGAGCAAAAATCAAGACTCCATCTCTACTAAAAATTAAAAAAACTGAGGCAAGAGGATCACTTGGGCTCAAGAGTTGGAGGTTGCTGTGAGCTATGATGCCACCATGGCACTCTACCCAGGATGACAGAATGAGACTCTGTCTAAAAAAAAAAAAGAAAAGAAAAGAAAAAGAAACAGATTGACTTGTAATCAACCTGAGAGACAGGTGTGTTTTAAATGATTTGGGCAGGTCTGCTGCATTCAGGGGCGGGAAGGTCAGCTGCCCCGTTGATCCCCTGATCAGGTCACTCTAGTTTTATGCAGACAGAGGGAAACCCCCTTTCAATGCTTTCTGATTGTGAGTGGCCTTTAATTCAAAGTATTCATTATGCCAAGTAGTCACATCTGGGGGTGAAATTTCCTTCGCTCCTTCATCGGCAGGTGACGGGGCTCAGTGCTGGAGGCCTGCATTCCCGGGACCCCACAGTGCTGGGATCCACTCCCCAGCCTCTGGGAGCTGCAGACACAGTCCTGCCTTCCCCGGCCCCCTGTACCGTCATCTCCAATTACAGGGCTAGGCGGCAACACAGGAAGGTGACATGTTTCAGATGGCCCCAATTTCAGGTGATAAATGGCAATCAGCCGCCAACTTCAGGTCCTAGAAGACCATGGGGACTGGGGGAACTGTGATGAGCTGCTCCGCGGAGGCCCTGTCTGAAGACGGCCTTCCTCACAGCGCCTGGTTGCCACTTGGGAACGCATCTGGTCCTGTCTGATTTTATCAAGGTAGACTAGAAATCCGCGTGAGGCATCGTGTGTATGTGTGCGTGTGTGAAGCCTTCAAATCTTTAAATACTGGCTGACAGTTCCATTTTCAGCACTTTATAGGACAACTAAAACGTGGCTATGGAACAGATTGCCTTTGGCCTCCCACAGGTGAGCCTGCCCCAGATGGTACAGGATCCGGCTGGGTTTGAGAGCACACATGTTAGAATAAGGTGGAGTCAGGTGTCAGGCAGGCTGGGCCCACATGGCACAGCTGGTCTAGTTGGTTTAGGTCCTGGTGACCTTCAGCCCCGTCTCCTATTCTTATTCTTTTATAAATTTAGCTCCCACCCAAAGATGCCCATCTGGAGTAGCTCGGGAGGATTGATTTGGAAAATTAACTTTTGAATTGGAAATGTTGTCATTGGTCACTGAGTTATGCTGATTATTTAAAGTAAGGGTTAATGTGGTCTGTGCTTTGAACCTTTATGTATAAAACTGGGATTTTGGAAATGGAAGAAAAGAGCTGTCTTGGAGAGGCTACTCTCACTGTTGTCCAGAATCCCGGCCTTCTGATGAATAAAGTTAGTGGACCTGTCCCGTCCTGCGTATTGGCTGACAGTGGCCGGCGGGCAGGTCCTCTTCCTCCAGTAACAGAATCAGCCTGCTTTGCTCACCTCGTCCTCAGAACACACACATTTAAGGTAATGAATGTTGGCTTTTCCAAGCTGTAGATGGTGTTTGCCAGACGCAGCATCTGAGCTCAGCTAATGGGTTCGCCCAGCACCAGCAGGACACACGAGGGGAAGGGGCCCACCGGGAGCAGCAGGGAAGGAAATCTGATGGATTAACTTTCCGCTGTTTGTAAAGACTTAGCTCCAAGATGCCAAAGATGTAGAATATGAGGCTTTAAATAAGGCGCTGTCAACCCATCTTGGATAAGTAACTTTTTAAAGAAGCAAGAATGCCTGGCACTTAATATCTGAACAGGTGCAGCGTAGCGAGAAGGGGCTGTGAGTAAAAGGGAGGGACGTCGTGCCGTCCCAGTACATCCGGATGGGTCGTAGCTAATTAATTCGTGATGCCGCTGAACTGATCCTGCCTCATTTGTGCCCATGCAAATGACCTCTTACCTCACATTGACAGACAAACAGGACGTCCAGCAAGTTGGACATTCAAGAAAGCAAATGTTCATGGAAAACGGATAGCAGTTTATGGCTGGTTATTCATGCTGCCATAGATAAGATTATTATGTCAACATTTCCTTTAGAAACTCTTATATTCAACAATTTATAGCTTGGTCATAAACAATGAAGTTCCGCTGTGCTTTGAACTGGTCTTCTGATTTCACCTGGGGAAGGGTTTTCCACTGCCACCCACCCCCACCGTGGTTAACATATCTGGCTGGCCGCCAGCATCTCAGGCCTGCAATCCCAGCATGATGGGAGGCTGAGGCAGGTGGATTGCTTGAGCTCACCAGTTTGAGGTTGCTCTGAGCTATGATGATGCCACAGCACTTTACCCACGGGGACGGAATAAGAATGTCTCAAAAAATGAAATAAAAATAGCTTTACTCAGCAGGTTCACAGGTTATAATTTCCCTGATTTAGAAAGTGACTCTCACTGCCCGGCTGGGCCATCATCAGGGACAGAAGTCCTCTGACCAGGCTCTCCCAGGCACCCATCTGGAGGTGAAACACCTGCCTGGAGGCTGGGAGTTTCTCCTGACGGCCACTCACCTGCTGGTGTTTGTACCTGCCCGGTGGCCTGAGACCCTTTCCTCTCTGAGCTACCCTTCTTCTGCCTTCCCTTCCCCAAGTTTCAGGAGCCCTTTGTTCATTTACCCACTGATTCATTCAATATTATTCGCTGAGCACAGTGTGACAAGCTGTTGTGGGGCCAGGTGCTGAGCAGAGAAGATGTGGAAAAACTGGCAACTCTACTGGAGTCCCTTCCATCCAAATGATATCACAGAGGGGGCGCTGGGAGGGCTGCATGTAGAGATTCTTCAAAGGTGCTAATTTGTCTGGCCAGACACCTGTAGCTATCCACGGTGGGAAGCAAAACAGGCTATAAGAGGGTAGGCGAAGGCATAGCATCACTGAGAAGGGAGGAATGCAGCTAGGAGATAAAGAGAGGCCCAGCAGAGGCTCACACCTGTCATCCCAGCACTCTGGAGGCCCAGCAGAGGCTCACACCTGTCATCCCAGCTCTCTGGAGTCCCAGGGCTCACACCTGTCATCCCAGCACTCTGGAGGCCCAGCAGGGGCTCACACCTGTCATCCAGCACTCTGGAGGCCCAGGGCTCACACCAGTCATCTCAGTTCTCTGGAGGCCCAGGGCTCACACCAGTCATCCCAGTTCTCTGGAGGCCCGGGGCTCACACCTGTCATCCCAGCACTCTGGAGGCCCAGCAGGGGCTCACACCTGTCATCCCAGCACTCTGGAGGCCCGGGGCTCACACTTGTCATCCCAGCACTCTGGAGGCCCAGGGCTCACACCAGTCATCCCAGTTCTCTGGAGGCTGAGGCAGGTAGATCATTTGAGCTCAGGAGTTTGAGACCAGCCTGAGCAAGAGTGAGACCCTGTCTCTGAAAATGACAGATGAATGTCCAACAAACACATGAAAAAATGCTCATTGTCCCTAATCATCAGAGAAATGCAAATTAAAACCACTTTGAGACATCACCTAACCCCAATGAGATTGGCCCACATCACACAGTTCCAAACTGCAGATGTGCAGAGAAGGGAACACTTCTCCATTGCTTCTGGGATTGCAAACTACTACAGCCTTTATGGAAAGAAGATTGGATACTTTTTTTTTTTTTGAGACAGTTTCGAGTTGTCACCCTGGGTAGAGTGATGTGGTGTCACAGCTCACAACAACCTCAAACTCTTGGGCTTAAGTGATTATCTTGCCTCAGCCTTCCAGGTAGCTAGGACTACAGGTGCCCACCACAGCACCTGCCTATTTTTTGTTGCAGTTGTCGTAGTTTTTTTAGCTGGCTTGGGCCGGATTCGAACCTACCAGCCTTTAGGTATGTGGCTGGTGCCATAACCACTGTGGTACGGGTACCGAGCTGGTTGGAGAAGTGTTTTTTTTTTTAGAGATAAAAGTCTCACTGTATCATCCTCAGTAGAATGCCATGGTGTCACACTGCTCACAGCAACCTCCAACTCCTGGGCTTAGGTGATTCTCTAGCTTTTTGAGCCCACCACCCTCAGTATATGGGGCTGGCACCCTACTCACTGAGCCATAGGCACTGCCCTGCTTGGAGAATTCTTAAAGAACTAAAAGTCAACCTTCCATTTGATCCCACAATCTCATTACTGGGTATCTACCCAGAAGAACAAAAACTATCTTACCACAAAGACTTTTACACCAGAATATTTATTGCAGCCCAATTCATAATCACCAACTCATGGAAGCAGCCCAAATGCCCATCAACCCATGAATGGATTAACAAATTGTGGTGTATGTACACCATGGAATACTATGCAGCCTTAAAGAAAGATGGAGACTTTACATCTTTTATGTTTACTTGGATGGAGTTGCAACACATTCTTCTTAGTAAATTATCTCAAGAATGGAAAAAAAAGTATCCAATGTGCTCAATACTATTATGAAACCAATATATAAACACTTATACAATCATACGAGTGGTAAAGCACAAATACAGTCTAGCACGAGGGAGGGGAGTGGGGATGGTGAGTGGAGGGGGAGGGACAGCATTTGGTGGGGTCTCACCTAATGCGCACAATGCAAGGGTGTGTTTTGAAATAACTAAGTAAATTTCAAATGTCTTACAACAAAAGATAAGTGAAATGATGGATAGTTTAATCAGTTTGATGTAAGCATTCTAGATTATATATCAAATCATCACATTGTACCCCATAAATGTATACAGCTATGATTTTAATAAAAAAGAAAAGAAAAACTAGCCAGGCATGGTGGCAAGTGCCTGTAATCCCAGCTACTTGGGAGGCTGAGGCAGGAGGATTGCTTGAGCCCTAGAGTTTGAGGTTGCTGTGAGCTATGACGCCAGAGCACTTTACCCAGGGCTACAGAGAGAGAGAGAGAGAGAGAGAAGGAGAGGAGAGAGAAGGAGAGAGAGAAGAAGGAGACAGAGAGGGAGAGAGGAGGGGTTGAGAGAGAGAGAAGGAGAGAGAGAGGGAGAGAGACAAGGAGAAGAGAGAGGGAGAGGAGGGGGTGAGAAAGAGAGGAGGAGAAAGGGAGGGGAGAGAGAGAGGAGAGGGGGAGAGAGAGGAAGGAGAGAGAAGGAGAGAGAGAGGGAGAGGAGGGGGTGAGGGAGAGAGAAGGAGATATGGAGGGGGGAGAGAGAAGGAGACAGAGAGGGAGAGAGCAGGGCGAGAGAGAGGAGGAGAAAGGGAGGGGAGAGAGAGACAGAGGGAGAGAGAGAGAGGAGGGGGGGAGAGAGGGAGAGAGAGAGTAGGGGAGAGAGAGAGAGAGAGGCGAGGGGGGAGAGAGAAAGGAGGGGGAGAGAGAGAGGAGGGGGAGAGGAGAAGGAGAAAGGGCGAGAGGTGGAGAGAAGAGAGAGGAGAGAGAGAAAGGAAAGGAAGGGAGGAAGGGAGGGAAGGAGGGAGGGAAAGAAAGGAAAGAAAGCAAGAAGCCTGACTGAGAGTGACAAAACGCATCCTGGGCAAGAACACCAGTTAAAACTGGAGGGCAAACAAAGGGTGTGACCTCTAACCCAGTGGTTCTCAACCTTCCCGATGCTGCCGCCCTTTAATACAGTTCCTGTGGGTTGTGACCCACAGGTTGAGAACCGCTGGCTGAGAGCCAGGAGGCAGAAAGCACCCAGCTGTGTGATGGACCCCCAGAGGGACAGCTGCAGCGAAGGTCTGGAGCCTGGGGTGAGTGGGTGATGCTGGGGGCACCTGGAGCCAGTGGGGTGGGTGGAGGAAGCAGCTGCAATTCCCCGCTGCTCCCCCCACTCCCCAATCCCAGACCTTGTCCGCAGAGTACGACATCTGGTCTTCCTCAGATGAGATAGGAACCAGCCAGGTTTGCTTCTCACCACAATACTTCCCAAATGGAGATAGGTTGGCTTCTTGACATTTTAATTGTAAAAATAACAACACCAGCTCAACATAAAAAGGTCACATACTATAGAAGAACGTAAAGGTCAAAGTAAAAAGCGTATGTTAATAATTCCACTATCCAAAGATAATAACTGTTAATCTGTAACATG
This sequence comes from Galagoides demidoff, assembly GCA_963574575.1. Taxonomy (NCBI): domain Eukaryota; kingdom Metazoa; phylum Chordata; class Mammalia; order Primates; family Galagidae; genus Galagoides; species Galagoides demidoff. The sequence continues at coordinate 25,946 of CAUYQV010185411.1, forward strand.
CGTCCCGTCCGGCAGACCTTCATGTTTGCAAACACAGTTAAAGACACACACCCACAAATACATTTTACACGAGCCTGCTCACACACACCCCGCTTGACAAGCTGCTTCTTCCACCTCACACGTTGAGTGAGCGTCTGTATCAGACACAGGTCTACGCTGTGACTACATGAGGGCAAAGTCCTTGTATGAATATGTCCCGGTCTGACCAGTCCCACACGGTGGACAGTAAGTCTCGGGAAGATTATAAACAACACCACAAAGAACATCTTTGCTCATTCGTCTCGACGCACCTGGGGCACGTACCTATAACTGGGTGCAGGGTTGAAGCTTTGGGTTGTGCACACCTGTGGATCCCCTTCACGGAGAGCCTGAGAGTCCACAGACAGTCCTCCCAGAAGAGCCAGAGAATTGTCCTCACCCTTGTGGGCAGGACTCCAGGGCCAAAAGCGCCGTCTCCAAGCTCCCTCTGCTTTGACCGAAGCCCAGGGCCCGGGAGTCTCTGCCCTCCAGTGTCAGCGGCCAGGCGGGCAAAGTTCTCTCAGGATCTGGGCTCTTTTCACAGAAGTGCTGGGAAGAGGCTGTTGGTGTCTGACTGAGTACTTGGCTTCACTATGTGACATCCTGACAGGAAAAAGGGGCTGCGGTAGGGTGGCACCTGTGGCTCAAAGGAGTAGAGCACCAGTCCCATATGCCGGAGGTGTCAGGGTCAATCCCAGCCTCAGCCAAAAACTGCAAAAAAAAAAAAAGGGGGGGGCGCTGCGGTAGAGACTGCCACCTGCAATCTGCACTTGAGGGAACCTGAGCTGTGACTTCTGGAACCTTTGGGTGGTCATACCACTCCCTAGACTGAAGGGGTCTACCTGGAGACCCCACCTCTTCCAGGGCAAGCCCGGACCATGCCTCTTGCTTTGTGGCACCTGAGTTTCACTACACAGATGCACCTGCCCAGTGCTTAGGGCCAAGAATGTTTACTCCGCCCAGACCGGGGGTTCCTTCTCCTCTGACTGCTGATGGAGAAGAAGCCACACTCGAAGGTAATTTAAACAGGTTTATTCTGAGCCAAATTTGAGGACCATGACCCAGAGCTGTACCCAAGAGGCCTTGAGCAGGTGGACTCACGGTGAGGGGTTATAGTTTGGTCTCACACATTTCAGGGAGACAGGAATTGCAGGGACAGTCGTGAATCGGTATATGGGAGGGGCACATTGGTTTGGTTCACAAAAGTAGGACATCTCAAAGGAGGGACCTACAGGTCACAGGTGCGCTTTAAGCATCTTTGGATGACAATTGGCTGAGAGAGTCTCTGTCTAATGCACCAGGAGTCAAAGAGAAGGACTGCTGAGTTGCGATGAGGGTCTGTTCATCAGAGGCAGACTCCAGACATGTCCCCAGACCTGTCCTGTGGACTGTGTGTACACGGAGTTACCTGCAGGTGTGTCCTGCACGGCCTTAGGCCTCAGAGGACGTCTCTAAGGAGGGAGGGGCCTGAGAGGCAGGTCTGATCCCCTTCTCATGGCAGCAACTCAGTTTCAGGGATCCCCCTCAGTGAAGAGGGGGGCCAGTCAGTCAGTCATGGGAGGGAGGAGAGGCATTTAAGATTTCCCTTTTGTTCACATGGCTCTCTCCTCTCAGGCCCCCACGTGGCATCCACCCTCCTCTCCTGTCTCTCCCGACCCTGGGGCACCTCAGGGCCCCCCGCCCCAGGCTTCGGGTTCTGTCTCCTGTGTCTCTGAAGCATAAGAGGCCTCCTAGGCACTGCTGATTCCCTGCAGCCAGCTCGAGTTTCCCAGGCTTCTTGTCACAGATTGACTGGAAGGAAGTCAGTCATCCCCCCACATCAGTGAAGAGGACAAAGCTTCTCTGTGGAGGAAATGACCAAGTTCAAGGCTTTATCCTGGGCTTGGAGCCTGCAGCTCAGCCACTAGAGTGCCAGCCACATACACTGGAGTTGGCAGGTTCGAATCCAGCCCAGACCTGCCAAACAACAGTGACAACTACAACCAAAAAACAGCTGGGTGTTGTGGCAGGAGCCTGTAGTCCCAGCTACTTGGGAGGCTGAGGCAAGAGAATTGCTTAAGCCCAAGAGTTGGAGGTTGCTGTGAGCTGTGATGTCACGAACTCTAAGGAGGGTGACATAGTGACAAAAAAAAAACGCCCCAAAACTTTATCCCACCCTGAGCAGCTTACTGAGTGGAGACACAGAGGAGAATGGAGGGGGTTTGGGACCTTCAGTGAGGGCATCTTCCATACATCCCACAGGAGGTCAGAGGGCCAGTGATAACAAAAACGGCCATAAATACTAATCCTCACAGGGGACACAGCCAGAGACTGCCAGGAGGACGCCCCCAGATGCAGAGACTAGTGAGGAGAGGATGGGGCTGTGTAGGGTCAGCATCAACGACAGATCCAGGCCTGCGTCTCCACCATCTCTACCCCCTGGAGCTCTGGCATTCACAGGTCAAACCATCAGTTATTTGGATTCAAATCTGACAAGTTAAATTGCAAGGAATTAAACAAGTTATAGATCAATACTATCTGAGTGATCGATTAATCATTCCATGTAATTAAAACCACCAAACGTCTAATACCTTTCAGTTATATTTTATTGCACAATTTCTAATTCAGAGCGTTTAGGCAGTGGTATTGATTGCAGGTATACTTACCATACCTGGTAATCAAATAATTTATTAATCAGCACACCTCGTTATGGACTATCTGGTTTAATTACCGTCACCCTGACTCAGAAGGGCAAGTTTAATTCAGCTTGGTAAAGGTGCTGGAGGGTGTGTCGTGTGGTTCTACGGGCCATATAAAGTTCCTTCTTTTGTGAAAAAAGAATTGTAAGAAAAATAGGCAGGAATACTTACGGAGCAGGTAAATGGATGAACTTGAGTGGTTCCTTAAAATTGTTTTAACTTTAATCATTTTCATGGAGGTTTTGCAACTTAATTTATTCCCCGTATGCCTGGAAGGCTGCTGTCAAGATTCAGGGATAAAAAGGGCCTTTGGGCATACAAATGGGGGCCGTCTCCATCAGTACCTTGAAGTACAAATTAAGTGCCATGCACATCACAAGCTGCTTTCTTGCATCCGTCAACTCTGAAATAAGTTCGCATGAGGGTGGCACCTGTGGCTCAAAGGAGTAGGGCACCAGCCCCATATACTGGAGCTGGTGAGTTCAAAACTGGCCCTGGCCAAAAACTGCAAAAAAAAAAAAAAAAAAAAAAAAAGTTCAAATGAAATTTCTTATTTAACCTGTGATTTTGTTATCCCAGCAGCAGTGCTGGGCAACATCCCTTAATATTTGGGGGTGCCATTATGAGAGGGAAATAGTGGCCTGTAATTGTGTGTGCAGGTCCTGCAGGGGACCTGGGCAGGCCTGGGCCTCCTTCCTGCCTCTCTCACTCACATTCAAGGTCTTTGGGGATGCCTGGGGGTGTCTTGGGGACACAGAGAGCCTGGTCCTCCCCAGAGAGAAGGGGCCTCTGTGGGTTTCCATCTCCAAAGACAGTATCCCAGAAAGCATCAGAGTCTCTGGATCTGGGCGCCTCCTGAGTGACGGGAAAAAAGCTTCCACAGAGGTTTGGAGTTGAGTCTAAGCTGAGAGGGTCCAGAGTCAGGTGCTTGGGAACAAGATGACTGCAGGAGTGGAGCTGAGCCACCACCGAGGTGGGCAGCTGGGCTAGAGGGGTACAGGTGGGAGGAGGGGACACCTCTGTCCCCCACCAGCTGCCCAAGGGTTTTCCCAGGCATATCCCCTCAATTTACTTCCCTGCCCCCCAAAGTGACTTTCTTCCCTCCAGAAAATGTCCAATTCGCTATCAAAACAACTTACCATGGACCTGCCTCTTTCAGGGTACTCCTCGCTCTGGAGGGAAGGAAGGGAACCCCTCATGTGACAAAGATCGATGGTGGGCCAAGAAAGTGCCCCGTGGGGTAACAGGCAGCTTCCCCCTGCGGCTCATCTGCAGTGGAGTCCAGAGCCACGCCTGTGCTGCTCCCCTACCCCTGCCTGCAGGGTCTTCATTCCCCGAGAAAGGGGGTCCAAGCTTCCTGGTTAGTTAGTGCGGTGTGCAAACCTTGAGCCCCTCCTGATCAGGCCCTGAACTAGGGGATCTAGTTCCCTTCCAGTACCAACCTCCTCTCCCAGCAGCCCAGTGCCTTCTTTCCCCCAGGACACGTCGCCATCTGGCACACTGTACATCTTTTCCTGTTGTCCGTCTTGCCCCCTGGGATGTCAGGTCCTCAAGGCCAGGTGCGTGTGTGTGTGTGTGTGTGTGTGTGTGTGTGTGTTCACTGCTTCCTCACAGCGGTGGAGGCACCACAGGGCATCTGTTTGTCGCTGTGCACAAATCTTCCGAATGGATGGACAGTATTTCAAGGGCTCCGTATTGCAATGATAGCCACATTATTGACCAATTCCAGAGCTTTACTTTATTTTATTTATTTTTTGAACTTCTGTTAATTGTTCGGGATTCATTGAGGGCACAAAAAATTAGTTTACACTGATTGCATTTGTTAAAGTCTCTCTTAGAATTGTGTCCCACCCCCAAGAGGTGTGCCAAACACCCTGACCCCCATCCCCCTCCCTCTTCCCCTTCTCCGGGCTCCCTCTAGGGTGGGGGGGGGGGGGCTAGGGGAATGAGGGAGCAAAGCTTTCTTTTGTCTTAACAACAAACCTCTGGGACAAGTGTTCTGTCTGTCCTCAGATAGATGACTTTAGTGACTTGCCCAAATGGCTCAGGCAGCAAGGGAAGCAGCCGGAGGCAGACCTAGACCCTAGAGCTGGGCTCCTAGCTAGTATTCTAACCCTTCCTTTCCCTTTTTCTTTTTTTTTTTTTTTTTGAGACAGAGTCTTACTCTCTCACCCTGGGTAGAGTGCTGTGGTGTCATAGCTCACAGCAACCTCAAACTCTTGGGCTCAAGCAATTCTCTTTCCTCAGCTTCCTGAGTAGCTGGGACTACAGCTGCCATAACGCCTGGCTAATTTTTCTGTTTTTAGTAGAGACGGGGTCTTGGTCTTGCTCAGGCTGGTCTCAAACTCCTGAGCTCAAGCAATCCACCTGCCTCAGCCTCCCACAGTGCTAAGATTACAGGGGTGAGCCACTGAGCCCGGCCTACCTACCACGTATTATATACAAATGAGGTCTATGAACTGAACAGAATTTTAGGGTGTATGTAATACAATCTAGATGTAAGAAATGGGGGGGTTTGGTGCTACTGCAGCAGCTTGCTCCAGGAGAGATGGATGTGTGGCTGATAGGGAAACTGATTTGCTTTTCCACACAGCCTGAAATTAATCATACTTAATGAACGTGACTAATGTGTTTAAAGAATGAGCGATTAAAATATTAGCACGTCTGAACTTCTCCTCCCTGGCTAATTTCTTCTCCTCCCTAGGGTCTTCCAAAGAATCAGGGGCACAGAATTACGGAATCGGATTTTATGGAACAGAAATGCATTTTAAAAGGTTTAAATTGGGCACTGTCTGTGCGGCTCTCCAGTGGCTGTCAGTCTTCACATCCCGCTGCTCAAGCGAGGGATGTGGGCCGGGAGAAGAGGCTGAAACTGTCACAAGGACTGGAGCTGGAAACAAGAAGCCGGGCACCTCCCAGGGTAATTGTGTGGAAACGGGAGACAGGCCTTGCCCTCAGCGGGAGGCAGAAGCACAAGGTGAGATGGAAGCGGCTGGGGGGCTTGTTCCCCACGGAGGAGGATGAAAGGCTCTTCCCTGGCTTTGCACAGGATCTGGGATCGTAGGCAGAAGTGCCCTGTTATGAATTTATTTTGAGGACAATCGCTGCAGAGTCCTAGCACAGTAGACTCAGAGCACAGGCTCCTTCTGTGTCCCCCCCGCACACACACCCACTGTCCCCACTGAAGCATCACTGCAGGGAAGGGGAAGCGTCTCACACGCAGAGGTGGGCAGGCCCACGGCCGGCTGGTGTTTTGTCAGCAACAAATCACATTCATTCACTAGGAGGAAAAAGAATCTTTTTACCATGAGGACATTTGTACTAGAATGGTCATCGCAGCTCAGTTCACAACTGCCAAGACCTGGAATTAACCCTACGTGAAAAGATTAACAAACTGTGGTCTGTGTATGTACATCATTCAGCCATAAAAAGATGGAGACTTTATTTACATCTTTTGTATTAACCTGGATGGATTTGGAGAAAATTCTCCTTAGTAAAGTATCATGAGAATGTAAAAGCAAGTATCCAACATACTCAATACTAATATGAAACTAGGAGACCAGTGGTTTGTGTGCTATGAGAAGTTCTTAGGTGTGCCACAATTTTTTTTTTTTTTGAGACAGAGTCTCACTATGTCACCCTCAGTAGAGTGCTGTGGCATCACAGCTCACAGCGACCTCAAACTCATGGACTTGAGCGATTCTCTTGCCTCAGCCTCCCAAGTAGCTGGGACTACAGGTGCTCACCACAACACCTGTCTATTTTTTTGTTGTAATTGTCATTGTTGTTTAGCCCCGGTGTATGTGGCTGGCACCCAACCCACTGAGTAATGGGCTCTGAGCCTACCACAAAATAATTTTAAAGATCATTAATTATTTTCAAAAGAAGTTCAAAGCACAGTAAGCATATTGTTTTTACTCTTTTCTTTTGATCAACATAATTTAAGTGTGCCACGGAAGTTTAACTATAGGTTCAAGTGTGCTGGGAGATAAAGAAGTTTGGAAAATACTGCCCCAGAGGAATGCACCCCCATGAGGGAGAAAAACTCAGGTCAATTCAAGCAGGGTGAGGGGAGAGGAGAGAGCGGGATCGGTGAGCTCCCACCTAAAGGGTGCGGTGTAAGGCCACACAGCACACCTGCAGGGTGAGGGGCCGGCCACACCAGGGACTTCAGCCTAACAAATGCAAACTATGTAACCTAATCATTTGTACCCTCATATTAACCTGAAATTTAAAAAAGCAACTGTTCACACAATTGTATAAACCTGAAGGCTCACACTCAGAGCCTCAGCAGATGAGCAGGTAATGATCCTGGATGAGGTGACGTAGTGGGCAAGGACCCAAGCCCACAAGCAGGTGTCTGTGGGGTCAGAGGACAGCCCCCCCACCCCATGTGAGGACACAGGCCTCGGATGAGTAGATCTCTAAGTTCTTAAAGAAAAGACAAACTTGCCTGTGAGTGTTTGCTGCTGCTGTCGCTGTAACAAAGTATCACAAAGTAAATGGCTTAAAACAACACAATTTTATTATTTTACTCTTCTGGAGGTCTGGAGCCTAACGTGGGTCTGCTGGCCCGCGTTTCTTCTGGAGGCTGGAGGGAGAAACTGTCTGTCTTCCCCAGCCTCTAGAGACCCCCGCCAGCCTGGCTGCAAGCTCCAGTCCTCCTCCACTCTACAAAGCCAGCACAGAGAGGCATTTCTGTCTTCTCACTGCCCGCTTCCCTCTTAGAAGGACCTTGTCCTTACAGTGGGCTCATCGGGACAGACCAGCACAGTCTCCCTATATCTGCAGTCACATCTGCTGTGTAAAATAACACGTTCCCAGGATCCAGGGATTAGGACGTGGAAATCTTCAGGAAGGAGGCGTTTTCTGTCTATCACAGAGCTTATGTGGGAATGTTCGTGATTCATAAATGCTGGTGTCATCCTACATAACAGAGAACCATTCTCTAAGAGATAATTGTTTGGGAATAAAGCATTGCAATGGGAATATATGCATCATTGTAAACTATGCATATTTAGGGAAATAAAGGAAGACAAATGTTTTTAAAAGGACATAAGAGATGGATTGTACCATTGTTTTAGAATAATTATCCTTGGCTACAAGATTAATAAGTGTGACACCAGTCTCAGGTTGGATAGGCAATTGTCGGGCAGATGTCCTTGCAAAAGATTTTCTTTATTCTGAGACACAGTCTGGCTCTGTGGTCCTGGCTAGAGTGCCGAGCGAGCATCGTCATGGTTCACTGAAACTTATAACTCCTGGGCTCAAGTGATCCTTTTGCCTCCTGAGTAGCTGAGACTGTAGGTGCGTGCCACCACACCTGGCAATTTTTTTCTATTTTTGGTAGAAACGGGGTCTTGCTTTTGCTCAGGCTGGTTTCTAACTCCTGGCCTCAAGTGATCCTCCCACCTCAGCCTCGCAGACTGCTAGGATTACAGGTGTGAGCCAATGTGCTGACCAGAAGTATGTTTTTTGTGTAAGGTTTCAACGCCCTTTGTATGGGCACTGTGGGTTTTGCAGCCTTTCCTGGTAGTTTTTGTTATTAGACATACAAGCATGAGAACTCTCCTGATGGCCTTTCCCAGCTGTATTTGTTAGGATTTTCTTAATATTAGTAACTTCATTTTTATTCTGAACAACGTTCATTCTAGCAAATAATTCTAAGGCTTATAGCACAGGTCTCTGGGCAGAACTGAGTGGGGGAAACAGTGGGTCTCCAGTATATGACCTCTGACCTCTGATTTAAATAAACTATTGTCTGTTAATAGAAAAGCCTGTGTTGTGCCCCCTCCTGTCTTGTTCATACATACACTTTGCTCTTCAGACTCTTTAGTCCCTGAGAAGCTCACCAAGGATTTATCTTCCCAGGCCTGTGACTATTTATTTTCCTTGGTTTGCAAATATAACAATGGGCTTGGCGTCTGTAGCTTAGTGGTTAGGGAATTGGCCACATACACCGCCGAGGCTGGCGGGTTCAAACCTGGCCTGGGTCTGCTAAACAACAATGACAACAACAACAAAAAAATAGCAGGCATTGTGGTGGGCACCTGTAGTCCCAGTGCTTTGGGAGGCTGAGGCAAGAGAATTGCTTGAGCCCAAGAGTTTGAGGTTGCTGTGAGCTGTGACGCTATGGCACTCTACCGAGGGCAACACAGTGAGACTCTGTCTCAAAAAAAAAAAAATAACAACAAACATTTATTAAGCTCTCATTCTATACGGAACACCATGCTAAGTATCCCACCTGTGTTATTTCTTTTAATATGCACAGCAATCTCGTTTTTATCCTTGTTTCATCCATGAGGAATCGGAAGGTTAGTGTTGCCCCAAATCACACATGTTGTAAAGGGGAGAGTGGTATAAGAGTCAGGTTGCTGCCTCCAGAGTCCTTCCAGATACAGCTTGACATGGGAGAGTAATCCCAGACATGAATGCTGACAGCCTCTTCCACTAGAAATCACGCAAGTTGAACGCAGGCCGTCCCACACAAGTCCAAGTTCTAGTACATCTGCTGCTCCTGGACCCTGGTCTCCCCCTTCCCAGAGAGGACGAATGTTCAGCCACATTGTTACCCCGTCTCTTTACTGCAAATTAGACCAGAACCAGGTCCAATGGTCTCATCAATGACCGCTCTGGGTAGGTTATCCGTCTACTCTTAGTTTCTTCATTAAGAAAATGGAAAGAGCTATTATTATTGTTATGAAAATTTACATGCTATGTGCCCGGTACTGTTCTATGGACTTCATTTATATGAATCCATTTATTCCTTAAAATAACCATTGGGGTGAAGAAGAAAGGCACACAGAGTGGTTATGAACCTGACACTGAATGCACAGATCCCTCTCTGGGCCCCACTGGGAGGTTGTGAAGGTTCCTCCCATCATTCATTCAGTCCCTCATTCATTCACTCATTATTGGTTTACTCTAACCCACCTCAGAGGGCTGTTGTGATACTGAGTTATTCCATGTGAAGTGCTCACCTGTGCACGGTGTGTGAGAACTGCTCTGAAGTGTCTGTTTTTGTCCTAGGATTGATGCCAGGACAGCCACCATCTCAGCTGTGTGGTGGCCCCCAAGGAGGCAGCTCTCTGCCTTGAGAGGACAGTGCCATCCCTTGAGCTATAAGGATGGCCAAGCCTAGACCCTGAGGAGTGTCAAAGGAAAGTCTCAGGGGGAAGTTGTCACCCTGCAGACCCAGAGTGGAGAACTGAGACACATCAGCAGGGATCAAAGGAAGGCTTCTCAGAGGCGGCAACACTCCAGATATCAACAACACCAGCAAACGCTCACTGACCTGGTGGTCTATATCTCTGTGCACATTTATTCCTCCCATTTTACAGATGAGGAACTGGGTCAAAGAGAGGTTAGGAAACGTGCCCAGCTCACAGAGCTCAGGCACAGCCAGAGCAGTGCTGAGAAATTCAGCGGCTCGTATATTCACCATCACCACACTTCTGCCATTTCTGCACTCTGCTTATATTTACTTAATATTTAAATGAACTCATTTTTGACCTAACTGAATGAAAAACAAACAAACTTTATCTCACTATACTATGGTATAGAAAAGGGGGGTACAGATAGAAAAAAAACCACTAAATTAAACAATATTATTAATTCTCGCTAGCCTTTATTATATGCTAAGGGCTTCTAATTCAAGAATCTATTCTTTCAAAAGGGGGAGGTTAGCAAGTGTAGAGAGGAATTAAAGCTCTATTAGTTCCAAACTGAGAGTTTCTCATTGGTGCAATCAGGAGAATTGAAAGAGAAGTAAGAAGGTAATAATTTTCTCACTGTGTGATGGAAAATGATTTATGTATCCCAAGAGTAGGGACCTATCTGTGCCCTCCTTAAAACCTTATATGGAGAAGCAGTGGTGGTGAGGAGCACAGGCTCGGGAGACAGGCTTCTTCACCAGTTGCGGGTAAACACTTAGTGGTTACTATGTGCTGGACTGTGCTCTGGGAGAGATTATATTTATATATGGTAGAAACTCAACTGTTACGGGGCGAGATAAGGACCACCAACTCAAATTGGAATCTCAAAAAGGAGTCTTTATTAACCGCAGGGTTGTCTCAGTAAAGTATAAAGCAGAATAAGTGAGAGAGCATTGAGGGGGTCTGAAGTTAGGGTACTTTTTTTCTTGCATTTTTTCCCTGGGGCCGGGTTTGAACCCACCACCTCCAGTATATGGGGCCGGTGCACTACTCCTTTGAGCCATAGTCACCGCCTGGAAGTTGGGGTTTTTCTAGTCTGAAAATTGGCAAAGGGCCAAACAAGTGGGCTGAAAGTTAGCAATTAGAAGCAAAAAGAAAGTTGGCAAAAGAAGCAAAAAGTGAGCACAGGGTCACGATGACCCCTTTTACAGAAGCGAACCTTGCAATTTAGCGGTTTAGCCAATAGATAACATAAAAGACAGTTAGATAACAATAAAGTAACATAATGCAGATCTTGCAACTAATGGATAAATAAAACAATTTCTCACAGCACTTAGCTCATTAACTCCCAGGATGACAGCTCTTGGCCCGTCTGTTCTTATCTTGTCCTGTTCCGGCCTGATCCAGACTGATTTAAGAGTAATGGTACTCGGCATCATTTCATTTACCTCTAACCCCCCTTCCTCCTACCCAGGTGTGAGGCCATTGTGAGGCTGCCAGCATCCATCTCATGGGGGTGATGAGGCAGCTGGCATCCATGAGGCTGCCGGCACCCATCTCAATCCTCATTTGAACTGTTACACACACACGTATGTAGAGCGAGAGAGAGACAGGGTATCTCTCTGTTGCCCAGATTGGGGTGCAATGGTGTCGTCATAGTTCATAGCAGCCCCCAACTCCTGGGCTCCAGGGATCCTCCTGGCTCAGCCTCCCTAGTAGCCAGGACTAGAGGTGCGTGCCACCACGTTCCGCTAATAATTTATTCCTATCTTTAGGTCACCCTACATGAAGTTTTTACTCTAAAGAACCATAAAATAGGCCCATTTTACGTTCCTGGGTCGGGGAGGTCTCTGCGGACCCCTCCTTTCTTCTGGGCGGATCAGCCACACTGACCACAACGCGCCCAGAGTGACAGGTGCGACGGAACGCCCCGCTCCCTGGCCCGCCCCCATCAGCGCGGGCTCGTAGCCCCGCCCCCGACGCAGCGCCTCTCCAGGTGCGCCCCGCCCTCCCCGCGGAAATCTGCTTCTGCCGGCGCTCTGACGTCACGGCCCTGCGCCTCCCGCGCGTCCTCGCGTCTGCGCCGCGGGCGCAAGGTCGTCCCTGAGAGCGGCCTGGCGGTTGGAGCTGCTGTCGCCATGTTGTCGGTCGCCGCCCGCTCCGGGCCGTTCGCGCCCGTCCTGTCGGCTACGTCCCGCGGGGTGGCGGGTGCTCTGCGGCCTCTGGTGCAGGCCGTGGTGCCCGCCACCCCGGAGCCGCCCGTGCTGGACCCCAAGCGGCCCTTCCTTTGCCGGGAGTCGCTGAGCGGCCAGGCCGCGGCCCGGCCTCTGGTCGCCTCCGTGGGCCTCAACGGTGAGCCGGGCTGAGGGCGGCGGCCGGGGCTGAAGGGTCTCGTCTCTCTCGCTCCCTCCCTCGGACTAGGGGCCGCCGAGCGGCGCAGGAGGACGCGGGCGGAGCGGACCCGTCTTCGGGAGGAGGCGGCGTTGGGCCGGGGCGACCTCGGTGTGGGGACGCGGCGGCCGGGCGCCCTCGAGGCCATCCCGGGCCCCTGTGGCCGCCTCCGGGCTCACACCCGCTGCTAACTTTGCACCTCGCTGCTTAAGCTCGGGAGCCCTGGAGTCCTGCTTCCTGCGAAGTCGGGACAGGGTTTGGTACTTACAGGTCATTTGACCTTGGACAAGTTCCTAAAACTTTTTTTCTGGGGAGTGGTTATGCCACTTTCTAGGGGCCTAGGTGGAAAAATTATGCATAAAGTCATTAACACAGTTTGTGCACTTAATAAAGGCTTAAAAATTTTAACTGTTACCAGTCCCCGCGATGTCCTTCCCCTTCATCCCCCCTTGATCCCTCCCCAAAACCCCCAAACGCCAGCGCACAGAGTCAGTTACAGCACAGCGTGAAGTGATGAGCGTCACCCTCAACAGCAGCAGTCAGAGGTCCTTGATGTCCGGTCTTACAAGTGAGAGGACAGGAGGTGGAAGACTTGCCCAGGGACACACGCGTTGCCGTGACATCGTGCATTTGACAGGACTTTGTTAGCCTTGGGTTCTTCCCAGGACTGTACCACCCATTTGTCTTCCGGGCCTTGTCTTCTCTTTTTCTTCTTTACCTGTTCTGTATTGGAGACGGAGAGATGGCAGCCTGCGGGCAGTATGCCTGTGGACAGACCGGGTAGTTTAAAAAAATGGGGCATCTCTTGAAATGTTGGAAGTGGGCAACACTGATTTGTGATTCAGCCTAGTGTGCTGGATATTAGCTGTCCCCACAGTGCCTGCTGCATTCCTTGTGTTACCTGCCTGGCCCAGCAGACAGGTGCACTTGTGACCCTTCCCCAAACACTAATGAACAGAGTTGCCTCCAGCCTCTTCTCACTCTGCCTTTGTTCACCCTTTTCTCTGCACTTTTAATGGTCCTTCCACTCTATTTTCCACATGTCCATGTATTCCGTACTCGTCCTTTCAAGGATGAAGTCAGTACAGTTTTATATTTGCTGATTTGTTTATGTCTGTACAGCACGTAGCACTTTGCACTGTGTGTTGTGTTCATTGACAGTTCCTTTGACCTTGAGCTTAAGGGCACAGAGAATGACTCCTTTATTTTTCTATCTCCCATTACCCTGCATTTTGCGTACAGTTTGGTGCAAAGTATTTGTGGATGAATGTTAAGGAGCACCATGGGTTTTGGACAACTAGTGCTCAACAACAGTTCCAGGCAACAAACTCCAGCCCATCCAAGGCCTATTCTCAGGGCCTCCATGTGAGAACCAAGAAGGGAGGAGAATGTTTCAAATGCAAAGGTGAAAAGTGTCTTCGGAGTTTGTCAGATCACTAAACAGTTTCTTCTGAAAATTGGAAGCTTATCTGTTATATCGAAACATTTTTCTACAAATAGGCAAATAATGTAGAACCTTACGGTAAAAGCCTCTTTTCTGTACTCAGGCCTTCATCTTGTTGCTTGAGTTCATGCCGCAATTCCCTGTTTAGGTGGGTTATGGAAAAATGAGTAGTGGTGGGTAGGATCAGAGGCATTGGACCAGGAAAAGGTCCTGGAGTTAGGGAGGAGGATTATACTGCTACTTTGTGCAGATTTCCAATGCACATCTAAGTTTACCACAATTAAAGAAAAAAAAAAAACTTGTTACGATGCCTTAATTTTTCTGTATTTTTAGAAGTATCCACTTTTGCTTTAGATTATAACTAAATCCATTATCTTTGCTGCTAAAAGTCAGACCTCATACAACTCTGTAAATATTTAGAGAATGATTTTTGTGACATGGCAGTTTAATTTCCTAAAGGCTCCTGGTGGTGTGGACTGATGTAGTGTAACTATAATGTGAATTCAAGCAATAGACCGTTGGCACCAAGTCCGTGGGTGAGAATGGCAAAGCGTTGTTTCCAGTGTCCTTGTGCATCTTCTTGTGCACTGCTAAGGGTGTGAATCAGGGGTCCTCAAACTTTTTAAACAGGGGGCCAGTTCATTGTCCCTCAGACCATTGGAGGGCTGGACTGTGGGCCTCGGGACAAGTCAGCTGCTAAGCAAGACAGGCAGCCTTGGCAAAAACACCCAGCAGGCCTGATAAATGTCCTAGGCGGGCTGCATGTGGCCCACGGGCCGTAGTTTGAGGACCCCTGGTGTGAATACTGTTTTTCACGTAGAAGTATGAACTTTTGATTCCTTCATTTTTTTAGGTGTGAAACAAATTTTTTGTATAATCTCAGGCAGTGCTAGGGGAAAGTAATTCATGCTTGATTCCAAATGGCATCTACACTAAGCTATACCTAAGTTAGCATTAGGTAGAGTAATATATGATGTAATGTCACGTTGATACCACAGAGCTGTAAATGTGAACCTCAAGTTTCTGCTGTGGCCTGGTCCCCTCCAAGAAATGGCTGGGTTAGTCAGAAAGCTCACAGAGTGATTTTGGTAGGTCTCAGCATCACTCACGGAAACTTTCGTTTTGCCTGAAGTTGCTGACCTTGAGAACTGTGGGAAAAGCAGGTGGAGAATTCTGCGTTGTGCTGTTGGGCTAATTAAAGAAGTGCAGTGTATGTTAGGGTGAGAAAGCCTAGTGGGCCAAGGCAGAATTGTAATTTAATACAGTGAAACATATAATTGTACCTTTATTTTGGAAACAGAACATTTTCCAAAAGTCAGGACATTTTAGCGTCCCCTTTTCTTAAAAAGAGACCTTGTGGCAAATTTCCTAAGACAAATACACAATTTGCAAAGAGATTTGTTTCCTGAAAAATGTTTAAAGGGGTATTAGTAAATTAATTTTTTTCTGGCCAGACATTTAAAAATGTTATGGGAGAGAAGGACTTTAGAAAAAATAATGACAAAACAAACCACTTGCTCCCAAAGTGCTTCATAGACAGTAATTCTTTGTTTATTTAATATTTGTTTGGCACAAATGTTCAGCCTGTTTTATGGCCTGCAGTAGAAGTATCCCAGTTGAGAGCTCCATGGCAGAGAAAAAGATAATTTCCTTGCTTTTAGAGGAGGTTATCCCTCTTCCCTCAAAAGGGGGATACCTGAACATTTTGCTCTTTTTGTCCCTTGGTATATTGAAATAGTTCTTGAACAGATTTCCTTTTATTTTGAGAGCTGCCAGTTCTGATAGGGATGTCCTTTTCTGCCCATTAGTAGTTTTATTTGAAGTTAAAAGTAATACTAATTTATACTGTAGGGTATCATGTAGAAATCTCTTAAGTCTTCTGCAACTAAAGTTATACATACAGTTCACAGAATGTTTATCATCTTATAATTAGTATTTTATGAACTTTGAACGTTTCTTTCAGAGAGCACATACATAAGACCGTGACATTTGCCTTAATAAGATGATCTCCTGTGAACTCTCCAGGAGACCAGATGAGTGTTAGGGTCCCTTCTAGTCCAGAGAATGTGAGAGAGACTTAACTTGTGTTTATAGTATACCTTGGCAGTTGGATTTTCAGGAACTTTGAAATATTGCTATTTATTGTGCTATTTAACTTTTTAAACTCAGTGCACTGAGATGTTACAAATTCTGAATCTGCAGTATTCAATCAACCAGGGAGGAGCTCAGTTTACAAACATCACCTTGTAATTTCATATCAGTGCAATCAGTAGTGGTTGACTTCATTTCATTTTTAGTATTTTTTATGCTATTACAGCCACTTTGACTATTTCTTAGACTTAGTAAGTGCCACGTTTCACGCTTTCAGGATTTGGCTTTGTGCTCGTGCATCCGTGGAGGCCCGTTTCCCGATGTGCACCCTTCCTGGGTACTTGTCTAATTGTTTTTAACCTTCTGTTTGTCTTGCAGTCCCCGCTTCTGTTCGCTATTCCCACACAGATGTTAGAGTGCCAGACTTCTCTGACTATCGTCGTGCTGAAGTTTTAGATAGTACAAAATCTTCAAAAGAGAGCAGCGACGCTAGAAAAGGGTTCTCCTATCTGGTGACGGCCACCACGACGGTGGGCGTCGCCTACGCTGCCAAGAACGCTGTCACCCAGTTCGTCTCCAGCATGAGCGCGTCTGCCGATGTGCTGGCCATGTCCAAGATCGAGATCAAGCTGTCTGACATTCCAGAAGGCAAGAACATGGCTTTCAAGTGGAGAGGCAAACCCCTGTTTGTGCGCCATAGAACCCGGAAGGAGATTGAACAGGAGGCTGCAGTGGAAGTGTCCCAGCTGAGGGACCCACAGCATGATTTGGAGCGAGTGAAGAAGCCTGAGTGGGTCATCCTGATCGGCGTCTGCACGCATCTCGGCTGTGTCCCTATTGCAAATGCAGGAGATTATGGTGGTTATTACTGCCCTTGCCATGGGTCACACTACGATGCATCAGGCAGGATCAGGAAGGGGCCTGCCCCTCTCAACCTTGAGGTTCCTACGTATGAGTTCACCAGTGACGACCTGGTGATCGTTGGTTAAGGACGTGGACTCAGCTCCTAGGCCTCATTCAGTCTTCATGTTACCGCTGTATTTGAGAGCAAGTCTTCTGTACTTAGAGTTGGTTGATGTGAATTATTTAAGAATTGCTGATAATGTATTTGCAAACATTAACATGAAGTAAATTGAATTTAATGTTGAATACTTCAAGCATTCGATTAATAAAGCCACTGTTAAACATTGCTAAGCCCAGCCATACCCTCAAAAGGTGCAATGTCTGATAGCTAATTCCAATTAAAAATTACAGCCTGGTGTACAAAGTATTTGTGGAATCTATAATTGACTTTCTCGGTATTTTTTTGCCCAAATATTTGTTTCCTGATTTGCTTCAGGGACACAGATTCTACACAGCTCATTATTCAATGAAATAAAACTGGCCGGTTATCTCCCACGTCCTGGAAGGTGTTTGTGGGATTGGCAGAAGCAGTCGTACCCAGCTAGTCCTTTTTTCACAGGACTTAGTCTGAGTCTTGGTTGTGTTTTCCCTTGCTGTATGATCTGTTGTGTTACCTGTGTGACCTACTGAGTGTAATCTGCTGAGGGAGCCAGTACAGCCTAAGTTTGTCTCCAGGTCCTGCCTGTGAGCTGGTTTTCTGTTTAAGTGACAGGCCAGGAAATTGTCTTCATTCCCAGGGGCTTCAGGTTGGTATTTACAGTTCTTAGTTTTAAGAGGTGATGTGTCTGAGAGGAGCTTTCCAAGACAGGAGTGCTCTCTGCTGTGTCTGGCTTTGTCTGATTACATCTCGAGGTGGTTCTTGGCCTTGGATTTGTGGTTGCCCAGCGCTTTACACAGAGGTGGGGGTGGACGCAGCTTATCTGGATTGACAGCCTCTTGTTTCCTTTTACCTCCCTTTATGGAGGTGAAACAAGAGGGAGGTCTGATACTGATACCCTTCACTCCCCCCCCCCCCCGGAACTGGGAGTGGGCTTTGCCTTTTGTTGGGAATCTGCTGCTTTTTGATAGGCCTGACTTGTCTTTGCCATTGGGAGGTGGGTCTGTGATAGACTTTCCTGGGTCCACCCTACATGTCTGCTTGTAAAACAGCAGAGGTGATGAGGTGATGGTGCTGGCCAGTCTTCAGTGTTAGTTAGCAGGGAAGTGTTTGTTTCAGAAAGGACATGTCAAAGTTCTATGCTCAGGAACAAGCATTAGTCTTTGGTTCATTGTTTAGCACTCTGGAAATAAAATTAGCAGGTGTGATAAGTGGTGGGTCACAAAGAGAGTAATGCACGTTCTGAGTCTCCAGGTAATGGAGGGTGCCCTTGTGGGGGTGGAGATGGCAGAAGGGAAAGGGAAGACGTTCAGTCGTGAGAGGGACATGGGGCCAAAAGTGTCACCACGTCCTGTGGGGAATGCCGAAGCCCAGGCTGTCGCTTCCCATGCTGAAGTGACATCTTGAAATACCTGGTGACGTCACATTGTGGCGTCAGAGTCTGCATGGTAATAAGGACTCCGTCAGCTCGCAGGCCCCCCAGATGCTACCCACGGTGCTGTGTCCAGGACTTGCTCTGTGAGGCTACGTGGGGGCCACGCACAGCTTCCATATTCTGAGTTAATGCCCAAGTGTTGGGCCCAGTTAGAGCGCTTGGCACTGAGCAGTGGGCAGAGCGGCCCTGTGGTACCCTTGTGGCTGTTCTGGGGGAAGGAAACCCCAGGTGCTGGAGAACATCAGACCTTTAACATCACTGCTCTTTACTGGGAATAATTCCTGGGGTAATCTTGAGCCGTGCCTTTTCATTATGCTTTAAGAAGTGTTAGAAAAATGGCCTTTTTGAAAATGTTACACTGTTTGTGGGAGAGAACATTAAATTTACTTCAGTCTTTCTAAACATACCCTCTTAAAATCCTTGACTGGTTGTATGGAGGGGCTTTTTCCTTGTCTGATACTTATGGCTTGGGATCACTGTGCTTTAGTACCCTCATTTTTCTAAACAGGGGACGCACTGTTCATCTGGATGTCAGAAGTCATTCTTTGCTCTCACAGTACTAAATCTCATTTTCTATGTTTTCATGTCATTTGAATTTCATTACGTTATGTATATTAGCTGAAAATAAACGTCCGTACTTTCCAGAATGTGTCTGCTAATGACTCTCCCCAGACCACTTCCCTGGGATTCAGTCTTCTGTCCAGCTGCTTCCTGGGCAGCTTGTCCTCGCCTTGTTAACACCTCAAAGTGTCTGAGTCTGTCTCCCTACACTACCTTCATTGCGTCTGGGGCCTCCCACCTCCCTGCTGGTCTTCCCTGCCTCCTTTCCATTGCCCTGGGCCCAGAGCAGTCCCCAGACCCTGCTGGCCGGGTCTGTCTCTGTCTCCTCGGCCTCTGATCACTCAGGGCAACCAGAAGTGTGCTGTAGGTACCTGGGCTCCTTCAGGCCTCAAGCCCCGGCAGGTAATGTTGCTGTGAGGAGTTTATAGCAGGGACGGGCACACGGTGCCTGTTGTCTCAGTCCTGCTGGTAGGCTGGTGGAGCCAGAATTTTCTTAGAAACCAGGGAGTCTTGAGTCCAGAGCCAATGGGCCTGATCACGCCCCGGATACCAGCAGTCTGAGGCCTCCTCAGGCCTGCCTGGTCTCCACACACACAGGTGTTTGATCCTGCACCTTTAAACTCATCCTCTAGTAACTGCCTGGTAGTTAGGGATGACCAGTGTGGGCTTGGTTCTGGGCTCTAA
>CAUYQV010185416.1:0-10293 GCA_963574575.1 Galagoides demidoff
TACAATGACTAAGCAAATGACATGAAATTTATGTTAACCAGCTTGATGAAAGTGTTTCAAATTGTATATGAAAACAGCACAATGTACCCCATGTTTGCATTAATGTATACAGATATCAATTAATAAAAAAAAAAAAAAGAATGGCCCGTGGCTGGCATGGGGAGATAACCTCAGAGCACTTGGATTATTCCACCTTAGAAGAGTGTTGTGCACCTGAGCCCTTGAGCCACATTCTATGGATAGTCAACTTCAATGTGTGGTGCCAGAGGACTTGACCGTGATCTACCACTTTGATCAGATCATTTTATCTTAACAGTGTGATTTTGGTTAATACATGTGTTTTCTTTTCTCGTGGGGGGGGGTGAGGGAGGAGGTGGGAGTCTGAATGGCTCAAGCCAAGTCATGCAGGCACTACTTGTCTATGTCCCAGACCCCCAGTGAAAACCCTGACACTAAGGCTTGGGTGAGGTTTTCTGACTGTCACCCATCGTTGCTGGATGATAATACGTGCAAAGTGTGAACAATGTTGCTGGTGAAATTAAGGCATCCTCATGTGGCTTCACCAGGGAAAGGCAAGTCACTGGGCTCGGTGAGCTCATACATAGTTTCTTCTGGGCTTCATGCCGTGTGCCTTTTGCCTTTGCTGATTTTAATCTATTTCCTTTTGTAGTAATAAACTGTCACAGTGAATCGAACAGCTTTTCCGGGTCTGCATATCCATCTAGTGCAGTGGTTCTCAACCTGTGGGTTGCAACCCCTTTGTAGCAATGAAAATGCATCCTGCATATCAGATATTTACATTACGATTCATAACAGTAGCAAAATTATAGTATGAAGTAGCAATGAAAATAATTTTATGCCTGGTAGTCACCACAACATGAGGAACTATATTAAAGGGTTGGGGCATTAGGAAGGCTGAGAACCTCTGATCTAGTGAATCACCAAGCCTGAGAGTGGTCTTGGGGGCCCTCAATGCACTGACTAGCCCAGCCTTGAAAAAGACAGAGGCAAAGTTGCTCTTGGGACCTTAGCAGCAGGACCTGATGATGCTAGCCCATAGGTCACTGCCATGGGGCAAATTGGCTCCAGCCATCTTCTGGATCCAAGTTGGGAATATGATGTTCCCAGTTCAGGTCATTCACATACCGAAGGATGGGGTATAGCACAAACATGACCACTGGGGGACACTGTGACCTGGGCTGACTTGGGTCTATGCCAATATATGTTAATACACACGAAGCTTCAATTATTACTTTTTAGTCTTTCTTAAATCCCCATAGAAGTACCTTTTTGCCTTTTTGTTAATAAATTTATTATTTCTAGCAGAGTAACAGACACTTGTGCTGATCAGTCAATGCTTTTCTTCTTGATGGTAAATAAAAATCACATTTCTAGATTTGTGTATTATTCAGAAAGTTAATGTTAATGCTTGCATTTTTATACTAAGCTGCCCATCTCAATGTGGCTTGACGTATAATAACCCGGGGCTTAAATCACAGTCACTTAATAAGGGTGTAGTGTCATCCTCTGAGTTAGTGTCTCTAAGATTAGGCTCCTTACTTTTAAAGAGAGGAGAGTGTTCCCATGTGTGGTGGTTGTGAGTACTGACAACCCAACCTGTTAGAGTTCACATAAAAGATCTTGACACATCTAGATGTTCAACAATCTTTCATTCATTTTCTCCCTTTTTTATTCTCTTTTCTCTCTACTGTCATCCCTATTAAACTGCCTACTAAATTTGAGTGTGTAAATATCCAAGCTATAGAGACACCAAATATTGGAGTTCATATACTGTGTGTAGTCTATGCTAACACTAACTTGTCATATATCCTTTATGCACCAAATTTTTTAATTTTATGTGTAACTTTTAAATGTGAGAATTCCTTAAATTTTCATGTCATGCCAAACAGTTATTTCCAATATCTTTTTTCATCAAATTGTTCCTTTTAAGGAACGTAATTTTTTCTTGGGGCATAAAATTAACATGTAGCATAGCAGACATGGCCATCCTTTCATGAATAAAAACATGAAGCAGATGGTAGATAAGGGTTAAACATATACTGATTCTTGTAGACTACTAAAGAGATGAGAGAGAACAAACCCTCAGTGGGTATCATACTGAACAGGGAAAAAGTGAAATCTTTTCTTCTTAAGATCTAGAATAAAACAAGGATGTCCCCTTTTACCTCTGCTATTCAACATAGTACGGGAACTTCTAGCTAAAACAGTCAGACAAGAAAAAGAAATAAAGGGCATCCAAATTGGAAAGGAAGAAGTCAAATTATCCTTGTTTTCAGATGATATCTCATATCTTAAGAAAACTTAAGACCCCATAAAAATATTAGAACTGATAATAAAATTCAATAATGTTGCAGGTACAAAATCCACATTAAAAAATCAGTAATATTTCCTTATGCCAACAGCAAAAACTCTCAGAAGGGACCCATGAAAGTAATCCCATTTATAATAGCTGCAAACAAAATAAAATACCTGTGAATAAACTTAACTAAGGAAGTCAAAGATCTCTATGGTGAAAACTATAAAGCATTAATGAAAAAAATCAAAGAGGTCACGAGAACTGGAAAGATAATCCACACTCATGGATTGGAAGAATCAATATTATTAAACAGTCCATACCACCTAAAGCAATCTGCAGATTCAGTGCAATTCCCATCAAAATACCAATGATATTCTTCACAGAAATAGAAAAAATAACTTTACAATTTATATGGAACTACGAAAGAATAGACCCAGCCACTCTGAGCAAAAAAAAAGACCAAAACTGGAATAAATCACATTATCTGACTTCAAATTATACTACAGAGCTGTAGCTATCAAAACAAAATGGTACTGGCATAAAAACAGACACATAGACTGTTTAGAAAAGAACAGAATAGAGAATGCAGAAATAAATCCTCACATCTGCAGGAAACTTCTCTTCGGCAACAGTACCACTAACATAGAGTAAGGAAAGGACAGTCTCTGCAATCAGCAGTTCTGGGAAGACGAGATATCCAAAGGCAGAAGAATGAAACTAGACTCTTAGCTCTTGTCGCCCCCCCCCCCCACTCCACCTCAACATACACACTCACACCTGGTAGAGAATAGATTATTTTCCCAAACGACAGGAAATGGTCGGTTAGAATGCCTGTGCTTCCCTAGATTTCATGAAGTCCAAGGAGAAATATTTCTCCCAAGAGAAAGGGAATGAATCTCATTCCATCCTATTAAGGGGGCTGCTGTGGCAAAAACAAAGGAGAAATAGTGTGAAGAGGTCTGCTGTGCTTGTGAATTAGCAACCAGGGGTGTAGCCAGGCGATGCCAGTAGTCCAGCAGCAGAGACCTGCGTTTGCCCTGAGTCTGTAGCCTTTTAGAGACATAACTTAGGGCTTAAACCCAGTTTGAGAAGAGCTTCTAGAAGTGATAGCAAAGAGGCAAAATTTCTCCTTCTCGTCTTGTTCTCTCCCATCTCCCTATCATTTCACCTGTAATTGTTTGAATCACCTCAGACTCAGAACAAACATGTCTTGGGTCACTCTAGAATGTATTAGAAAAGACTGGTAAGGCCAATAAAGAATATAATTTCCCCCCAAAACAGAGAGCTTATTGCAATTTTCCATTAATAAAAAAAGGTAATTGGGGTCTTGAAAAGTGTTTGATAGATTTCTACCTAGAACTTGAAACTGCAGATCAGATCAAACTGCAATAAGGGCCAAAACCACAGTGTCTGCATTTCCTACTAAGTCAGGCCCCAGCAAATTACCCTCATTTCTAACTCTTCCTATGCCCTATGACCCGAGCCCCACCAAAGGAGTCATATTAGAGCTGTATTTGTATTTGCAGTAGGAGAAACATTTTAGCTAAAAGATTTTGTATTAAAACATTGTTCCAAAAAAATAGATGTGATGTAGTCACATCTCCCCAGTTGATCGTTTGCTAAATATAAACAATACACAATGCAAATGTGATGGCAAAGGGTATCTGATGATGACTAAGGTTATTTTCATCCTGGTGTAATTTTTGATAAAGGAAGATGAAGATCTTTTATTGGTTTCACACAATATTTATACCCATTCGTTCAGTCAATGAGTGAGTCAGTCATCAGGATAAGACGTTAGACAATTAAGTTTGCAAACTCACCCTAGAAAAAGTACCACATATCTTATTGCTGAATCTCACTGTGGTCACCTTCAGCGCACTCCCCTTGGGAAGCTGTTCACTGACACAAGCGCCTGGTCTACCCTTCAAAGCAGTTTTTCTAGGATGAATTTGCAAACTTAATTGTCTGACATCGTATGTTGAGTGCCTGTCACAAGTTTGAAAATGTTTAGGAGAGGACACTTACCAGGAAGAAAAGATTCAAGAGTCATATCCATGCAGACAAAATTGTATAAAGATCAAAGGAATCAGGATTGAGTTTGGTGAATGGTCATAGTTAGGAAGAAGAGAGAGAAGGGGAGAGGGAGAGAGAAAAGGACTGGTCCCTGTGAATGAGGTAGTCTGATTACAGAAGTTTGGAGAGGAACAGATCCAGGAGAGGGTAGGGTCAGCATTGTTCTGTGCAGTGAGGCCACGGGGCTACTGAACTGTTCAGCACTCACAGCTGATCTGAAGGTCAAATCCAGGAACATCATGCAGGGAATGATGGGGGGAAACAGGGAACATGTCGAGATATAAGAAAGAAAAGAAAGGCATAAGTGGAGTCAACAGAAAACGTTTTCAAAGTAGCAGAGATCTGTGTATGTTTAAAAGCAGAACAGATAGGTGGATGCATTTTATTATTTTGGAGTAAAGTCTTTTGGAATCTTTGTTATTGCATGGGAACGACCTGCTTTCTTTAAGTTTTTTTTTTTTTTTTAACATATCTAGGTTAACACAGTGTATGAAAAACTTCATGTTTGCTTATTGAACATATCAAACGTTGATGAAATTTTTCTCATTGTTTCACTTATTTAAATTATTAGGATATGAATAAACATTTCAAATGATAAATAGACCATGTTTTTAATGACTATACATGGCTTGGACAATTATTTCGATTATCACACCAGATAGTTTTCATTTGAATGGCTCCTTTTGTTCTGAATAATTTCATTTATATGATTGGAACATAAAGTTGCCATTACATTTTTGCTGTAGAAGTTAGAAGCAGTGTGAATGGTGGAACTTTAAAGAAAATGATTGAAAATGAAAACTCCTTTTTGAACATGCATTTCATGTTCACATGTATTTCACAGCATGAGAACACAATGTGTTCAGCTGTTCATTTTATAAAGAGAGAAAAATACATTTAAAATTAGAATTGCATCATTTATGCATTCACGAAAGAAATATAAATGGTCTGTATCAGTGGGTAAAGAAAAAAATCACATTTCAACCAAAGATTTGGTGATGATATATCTCTACATAGAACACTTTTTTTTTTTTTTTTTAGGAGAAAAAGTTCAGAGTTAGGAGTGGAGCATCAGGCCTTTAACAAGATTCAGTGGGAATCAGAAAACTACGGAGCTTAAACTCAGTTGATAAACGGAAGAAATTCCTACTCTGTTAGAAATCAGTGAGCACCTCCCTTCCGTTGGCAACTGAAATAGGCATCATTACTTTTTTACATTTTTTTGAGCCAAGAAAGACACTAATTCAAAGTGTGATGAACTCCAGTATATTTATTTTAAAAAAACTTCGTAAAAAATAAAAGGCCCTTCATGAATTAAACATAGACTTTGTCTTATTTTCCCAGCAGTGGTGATGGATTTGCCTTGATCAGTCTGTATTCTTGGACTTAGAGTCTTTTGGGTTCAATGCCCCACTAAGAGAGGCTTGCTAGATCCCCCAGGCTGTGAAACAGAACGCACCAGCTAAGTAAGCCATGGGGAGATTAAATCTGTGACCTGGGCTATGCTGACCATGCCCCTTCAATAGGACACTGAGCTAACGGGGTTGCCTCGGTGAGAATGTCCCGTGGAAAGGCCATACCTTATTAAGCCACAGTAACGTGGCTTGCTCAGAATGGAGTTGTCAAAAATCTCTTTCTCGAAAGAAGCTGGTATATTTGTTAAAGCCCAAGTATTAAATCTTCTGACGTTCTTGAATGTTGAGTTTTATTTCCACTAGATTGTTCTACTTTTTATAGTTATCAAAAGGAAATGGATGATTATATCCAAAAAAGAGTGGATGTATACAGAAATTTATTTTTTCTACCAGTTTCACTACATTGAGTAGCAAAGGCGAGAGGGAACGAGAGAGAGGGAGAAGAGAGATTTTTTGCATTTATTCCCTTTATATTTTACAGCGGAAACCCCCAATGGTCGTGGATGATCTTTTTGAAGACATGAAAGATGGTGTTAAGCTGCTTGCGCTCCTGGAGGTCCTATCTGGGCAGAAACTGGTAAGATGTTTTTTGTGATCATACTCATCAAAGCATTTCCATTTAGGACTTAGAGATTACGAAGTTTCTCTTATATGGGTGCTACCCAAATAAGGGAAAGTTCTTCGCTCATAGTTGGTCTATAAAGGAACCACTGGGCTACTGGTCACTTCTGGAAATAAGACGTAAATTTCCCTTCTGGTGGCTGCACACCCCCCAGTGGATTTAAAACATTGTGTTTGTAGTAGCTTCCTTAGAGAGTGAAGAACTTCGTAGCTAACCTAACATGGTTGACTGTTACATCTGTATGGTGTCCAGGAAGGTTAGTTGCCAATTAACTGCCTCACTTTTTGAGTGTTTGGTTTCCATTTGGAAAGGATTGTTGGGCCACACCTGTGTATTTATATGGTGGTTTATTGAAAGTTAAGCTTGAAACTTTATGACATTTTTTTATATTCTTGTTGACATCATGAATCATTTGTAACAGGAACAGAACATTCAGAGTTGATTTTATGTGCTGTGGAACCGGCAAAGTGAGCAGAAAAAAAAAAAAATAAGAAAAGAAAAACAACATTGACAGCTAGCTATAAAGCATA
The DNA here is from genome assembly GCA_963574575.1 of Galagoides demidoff. Taxonomy (NCBI): domain Eukaryota; kingdom Metazoa; phylum Chordata; class Mammalia; order Primates; family Galagidae; genus Galagoides; species Galagoides demidoff. The sequence goes on from CAUYQV010185416.1 coordinate 6,961, forward strand.
TTTTCCTACATTATTGATAATAAAATATTTTTTCTTGCTTATGCTTTTAAGCAGTAAGTAGTTTGTAAATATAAATTATTTATGAATAACATTTACCATAATTAGAAAAAGGAATTCAGGAAATCATCTTCAGGATGTTGGATTGCAGTTCGCTAGAAATGGAGTCTAAAATTAGGAGAGCTTTTTTACTTTAACTCTTGCATCTTAGCAACAATTATGCAATTGTTACACTTGGATAATTGAGTATTTTAAAGAGTGTTTGTACCTGGACATCATTTTTTTGCAGGGAGGCCTAAAAGTAACTTTTGTGAAAGAGTGGCTTGTTGGAAACTGCAAACTGATAATAATTTTGCATCAATCATTCATCTAATTGGATTCATGCTGGAGCAGATCCCACCTCCCATCTCAGCTCGATCTGTGATAGACGTTTCCCACACGCTCTGACAGCCTCCACATCAAGCACTGGTAGCATCTGTCTGGGGTTTGGCCTTGGAGCTCTTATCAAAGCCACAAATTGATCATGGCAGCCCTGAAGTATTCAGGTTTTAATGGTCCCAAAGGATCCTCACCAATGGAGACAAGAGTCCACGAATAAGTTCTCCACCCTTAAACTCTGAGTAGTGGCAGTTCTGAGACAGATTTTCCACATACCTTATTGTGTCCCCATAGGGTCCCTTGTGGGACTGAGCTCCAGTTGATCACAGAAGTCACTCAGAATGCCACATCTTTTGTGGGCTTTTCCTCCTTCCCAGGCTCTCTCTCCACAAACCCTCACTCCCACTACCTAAGATCACCTCCCCAATAAACAACATAGACCGAAGTCCTTGTATCAAGCTCTGCATTGAAAGAAACCAAGCTAGATGCATATGGGCCGGCAATTTGGAATAAGTTGGATAAGCGTTAGGATGTGGGAGGCATTAGATTGAAATATATACTTCCTTGGTCGCCTAATCTATCCGGTCATCTTTATATGTCTTCCTTAATTAAGCTATTTACTTGTAAATTGAGGCGTCTTCTTGTGGGTTATCATATGAGCATTCAAGTTGTGTGTCTGTCATTCTAAGTGTCAGTATAATTCTGTCATTGTCCTTGGCCAACAGTATACAGAAATTTTGATAGGCATTCAACTGCCAAGCTAAATTATTCTAGAAAAAGTATGTAGTTCTGACATGAAAATGTTACTTCTGTTTAAGTGCCCTACATATTCAGACATAGTTAGAATCATGGGGTCTTAAAATTGGAAGGGCTGTCAGAAAATATCTTAGTGTTCTCATTCAAAACATGGTAGAGAATTTTCTGATTTAACCTTTATTATTTATTTATATTGAATTCTGCAATATTTGAATTACATAAAATTATTCTAAAATTGTAAATATGCCCTGGCAATGGTTATTTAAATTTCACACATGTATATGCATAATGGTTCAGAGTCCCAATAAAAAGCTTCCTTCAAAGGAATGAACATTCTAGACATTTCTTTAGCTTTTCAAAGAGACAGTGCGAGCAAGAACATGTCTCTTATGAGAGTCAACATTGTAATTATGTGATGGAGAGAACTCTACACTTAAATGTCACAGTTCATGTAGTTCAGGACTCTGGCTCTGATGTGATCATCTGGAAAATGGGGCCAAATGGCTTAGTGTCCCCTCTACTGATAACATCACTGGGTAAGAGTGAAATTTTAGTATCCTAGTATCCTTTATTAAACTATTATGACTCCCTTACTTGTGATTTTATATTTCATATTATTACTCTTGGGCTTTACTATATACCTTGAATATTATTTGTGGATCACTTATTCTTTAAATGAATCAGTGATTATGTATCATTAACTGCACATAAACATAGTAACACTAATTTTGTACTTAGGAATTATTTTAAGAACGTGAGAAATTGATATTGAAAAGTTAGAAACAGAGTCCATAGTGGTCACTGTTTACCTGGATGGGGCTGGAACATATTCTTCTTAGTAAAGTATCTCAAAAATGGAAGAAAAAGTATTCAATGTACTCAATACTATTATGAAACCAGTATATCATCACCTATACATTCATACAAATGATTAAACACAACTATAGTCCAGAAAGGAGGGAAGATGAGGGAGAGGAAGGGGAAGGGGAGGCCAGGAGGAGGGAGGGTATTTGGTGGGACCTCACCTAATGTGCCTGGTGCAGTGGTACATTTCAAAACTGTTAAGAGTAGAGTATAAATGTCTTACCACAACAAATAAGTAAGTGAGGTGAGGGTTATGTTAACAAATCTGATGTAAGCACAGATGACCAGCACCATGCACTGATTTGATAGACAATGTTGAATATCAGATCAGCACATTGTGCCCCACAATGCATTAATGTATACACAGTTATGATTTAATTTAAAAAAAAGAAAAAAAAGGAAAAGTTAGAAATGTCAGAATCCATTTGAATAGAGATCAAGGACTACAGAGAACTTTTCATATCTATTTTGTTAACCTCCTGTACAGTATTTTTTTAAAAAGATCTTGAAAACTTAACATTCAAGTGAAGCCTAATAATCCATTAGGAAGCAAACAAGGGGCGCTGTTAGGAGACTTGAGCATAGAAAGCCTCTGCATATTCCCCAGACGATCCTGTAAGTCATTGATTAAGTATTCACAGTAGAGCTCAATTCTGCAATAGGGCTGCATCGTCTGATAATTATTCAGATAACATTTCTGGGGTACGTGTTATGGTTAATTCACTACTTGTGCCCTCTCAGGAAAACACAGATGAATGCAATATGATTGATTCCCTCAAAGCACTTTCAGCCTAGTAGGAAGAATAATTGTATTAGTTAGACTAGGTAAAGCTGTATAAAAATAGATGCAAGTAGAGTACAACTTCTGTAAGTTGACCACCTGAGGACCTGTAAAAGACCGGTCAACACAGAGAGGTGGCCAACAGAAAGAACCAGATTTCCTGTACATTGGGTATGTGCAGTGTGTGCCCAGTGTGTGGAAATTAGGTCAACTTAACAAGGTGGCCAGTGTAGGGAGGTTGTCGGCTATGGAGGTTCTAGAGTATGTGATTGAACACTACAATAGATATTTATATCTTTCTTACTTAACCAGGACATGCTTGAAGAAGAAAAGCAGAGAGAACTCATTGTCCCTACTAAATATAAGTTCTTTTTTTTTTTTTGAGACGGAGCCTCAAGCTATCCCCCTGGGTAGAGTGCCGTGGCATCACAGCTCATAACAACCTCCAACTCCTGGGCTCAAGCGAGTCTCCCGCCTCCGCCTCCCAAGTAGCTGGGACCACAGGCGCCCGCCACAACGCCCGGCCATTTTTTTGGTTGCAGCCATCATTGTTGTTT
>CAUYQV010185418.1:0-26102 GCA_963574575.1 Galagoides demidoff
TAAACATTCAACATCAAATGATCAGCTTGGAGCCTGTGGCTCAAGTGGCTAAGGTGCCAGCCACATACACCGAAGGTGGTGGGTTCAAATCCAGCCTGGGCCCACCAAATAACAAAGACAGCTGCAACCAAAAAAAAAAAATAGCTTGATGTTGTGGCAGGCCCCCGTGGTCCCAGCTACTTGGGAGGCTGAGGCAGGAGACTCGCTTGAGCCCAGAAGTTGGAGGTTGCTGTGAGCTGTGATGCCATAACACTCTACCCAAGGGGATAGCTTGAGGCTCTGTCTCAAAAAAAAAAAAAAAAACATCAAATGATCACCATGTCATATAGTACAAGTGGTCTGGTTTATCCCCACATCGATGCCATGTTTTTCCTTTTTCTCTTTCTCTCTCTTCTTCTGACCCCCTCTCCCATCTGGACTCTGCCACTCTTCCCACCCTGATTTCCTCTTCTGCCCTGTGAGAAGAAAATTTTGCATACAAGCTTTTAGACTTGGCAAGAAAATAGCATAACCAATGGGTGAACACTGTCCTGACTCTGTGGGGTTTTCTAGGATGACAAGTGGTTCTTCACCCTGTCCTAAAGGGCTCTGAATGGTGGGGCTATTCTGAGGTGTCCGGTTCAATGAGCCACTGGTGTCAGCCAGGAGTCAGGCCTACCGGGAAGCAGCAGCTCTTGTCTGGCCCCCGCCTCGCCTGCACCCTCTTCCCTGCTCCACTGAAACACTTGCCTCTGTCCCTCAACATTCCTAGAACCTTCACCTTCCTCTGAGGTCAGCAATATATTTAAAGCCCTTGTTTCCATCCTGTTCCCATTAGTAGGAGTTGGTTTAATGGAAGACACACAGAAGGGAGAGTCCGCTAGCTTCTCTTCTGGGAATCCGTTGCTGCATTTCCCAGATCTAAATTCTTAGTCCAACATTTCTGCCAAAAATTCAGAGTTTACGGCTTTACTGCAACAAAGTCAAAAAGGTTAGGCAATCAGGAACATCTCTCCACAGCCACACGTAAGGTTCTCTTTTATCCCCTTTTTTATAGAATTGGTTTTTTGTTTTTTTTTTACTCTTTCATAACACCTTAATGACTTGAATTTTCTTTTTTCTTTTAATTGTGAATCCATTAAAGGAGGATAGTATCAGAAAACAGTCATGATCGCAATGAACTTAAATAACTCAACAGTGTCCCCTGGTGGCCATGAGCACAGACACAGGGCCTTTGAGCCACCAGGGCTCTATTTGGCCTACAAAACAAAGCAGAATCAAGATAAAGCCGCCTATTCCCTAGTCAAAAACTGTAAAATATTAATTCAAATTAGAAACGCAAGCCATCCAAAGATGACAAGGACCAAAGAGTAAGAGATGGAATAGCTGTTCATTTTAATAAATCGCCATGGGAAAGAACACCCGATTGAATAACACTTGCCTCTCTAGCCCAAAATGGGGTAAATTGTTTTTATTGACATCAAGTCTTTATTGACTAAGCAGAAACATCTCAACACAATACCACCCACTGGCCATTTCTTTGTGGTGCTATGCATCAGTACTGCTCTTACATACCAGGGATTCAATGTAGAACACAGAAAAATAAAACCTCCACCTTCAAAGAGCTCCTATTTTAGCAAGTGAGAAAGAAAACAGATAAATTTTTCAAAAAACAAATTCTAAGGAGAAATTCAAGCGGGAATTCAAGTGGATGGAGAGTAACAGAGCAGAGACTGGGAAGGATATTTTGAAAAGGATGGTCAAGGCCTCTCTAGGGCCATGCAGTGAGCAGATACCTGGACAATTATGGAAAAGCCATGTGGAGAGCATGTCTCAGGGAGACTGAAAGGCAGATGGAAAGGCTGGATGCAGGAAAAAGCTCAACCCATTTAAGGAACAACAAGAAGGCCCGGGACACAGTGGATGCTTAGTGAGAAAGGAGGGGAGAAGTGGGAGATGAATTCAGTGAGGGAGGCAGGGGCCACATGTCCCATGCTGAGAAACTTAGATTCCATTCTCACTGTAATGGAAACTCACTGGAGAATTTTGAACTTGTGCTGATATGTTCTCATATGAATTTTTTTTTTAAGACAGAGTCTCACTTTGTCATCCTTGGTACAGTGCTGTGTGTCACAGCTCACAGCAACCTCAAACTCTTGGGCTCAAGTGATCCTCTTGCCTCAGCCTCCCAAGTAGCTGGGACTATAGGCACCTGCCACAATACTGAGCTTTTTTTTTTTTTTTAAGAGATGGGGGTCTTGCTCTGGCTCAGGCTGGTCTCGAATTCAATTAATCCAAAGTATCATCCAAAGTGCTAGGATTACAGGTGTGAGCCACCATGCCCAGCTGAATTGTTTTTTAAGAGAGTCTGGCTCTGTTACACAGGCTAGAGTGCAGTGGTGTCATCATAGTTCACTGCAACCTCCTAGGCTCAAGCAGTCCTCCTGCCTCAGCTTCCCTAGTAGCTAGGACTACAGGTGTGCACCACCACACCGGCTAATTTTTCTATTTTTTGTAGAGACAGGATTTTACTCTTGCTCAGGTTGGTCTCAAACTCCTGACCTCAAGCAATCCTCCCAACTCAGCTTCCCAGAGAACTAGGATCTTGTATGCATTTTTAAAAAGATCACTCTAGCTACTGAGTGACTTTTTTTTTTTTTTTAAGAGACAGGGTCTTGCTACGTTTCTTAGGCTAGACTTGAATTCCTGGGCTCCCACCTCAGCCTCCCAAGTAGCTGGGACTATAGGTTCATGCCACCAAGCCCAGCCTGAGTGATCTTTTTAAAGTTATGGTGAAGACTGAGACAGAGATGGTGCAGTGGGACAGGAAGGAGGTGATGGGCAACAGCAAAAGCAGGGAAACCAGTCAGAAAGCTACTGTAATTGGCCAGGTAGGGTGGCTCATGCCTGTAATTCTAGTACTCTAGGATTGCCTGAGCTCACAGGTTCAAGACCAGCCTGAACCACAGTGAGACCTCATCTCTACAAATAGCTGGGCGTTGTGGCAGGTGCTTGTAATCCCAACTACTTGGGAAGAGGAGGCAAGAGAATCACATGAGCCCAGGAGTTTGAAGTTGCTGTGATCTATGACACCATGGCACTCTACTGGGGTGACAAAGTGAGAAAGAAAGAAAAGAAAGGAAGAGAAGGGAGGAGAGAAAGAGAGAAACAAAGAAAGAAAGCAAGAAAGCAAGCTACAGAAAGACTCAGAGCCTGTGGCTCAAGCAGCTAAGGTGCCAGGCACATAAACCTGAGCTAGCAGGTTCGAATCCAGCCCGGGCCTGCCAAACAACGATGGCTGCAACCAAAAAATAGCCGGGCGTTGTGGCAGGCACCTATAGTTCCAGCTACATCAGAGGTGGAGGCAGGAGGATCACTTGAGCCCAGGAGCTGGAGGTTGCTGTGAGCTGTGATATCACAGCACTCTACCCAGGGTGACAGCTTGAGGCTGTGTCTCAAAAAAAAGAAAAGAAAGCTACAGAAAGCTCCTGTAGAAGTCTAGGCAAGAGGTTGCTGCTGGCTTGCATTAGGCTTTCCCACAGGGGAAAGTGGGAGATGTATTTCAGACAGCAGGACAACAGGGCTTACTGATGGATTAGAAACTTGGGGATGGATTAGAATCAATTAGGACTCCTTTAGGGTCTGAACACTTGGATGAATAGAAATGCCAATAACTTAGAGAAGCCTGGGTGGAAAAGTTCTGTTTGATTTGCCTCCCAGGTGTTGGATAGGACATGCTCAGAAGATGGGTTGATTCATGAGTCTGGAGCTTAGAGGAGAGACTGGGACTAGAAATATGTATCTAGAAATCCTCCACAGATAGGGGACACTTACAGCCCCGAGACTGCTAAAGACCCCCCCAGGCAGAAAGCGTAGATAATGAAGAAGAAGCAAGAATAGGAGGCTGAAGCGGGGTCAATAAGGTAGACGGAGCTAGCAAAGAAGACTGAGAAGGAACAGCCAGGAAGGCCGAAGGAGCCACACTGGAGGAAAGGGCATATCAGGAAAGAGAGAGTGTCAACGGGAGGGGGAAAATCAGATAAGAGCAAAACTGACCACAGTCGGCAAGATGGAGGCCCAATGCAGGCCCTTCCAGTAAAGCCGTGAAGACAAAGGCTTCCCAGATGGGATGAGTGCACGGGAAACAGGAGTAGGGACATGAGGCTCACAGACAGGTATCTCTTTCCAGGAATTTTAATGAAGGGGGCACAGGAGAAGACAAAGTAGCCGAAGGGGACTCTGGCCTCAGAGAAGGTCTGTGTATTTTTTTTTTTTCTTTTCAGTAACATGCTCGGCAGTGCTGCGAATAATTCTATATCTATTGGGGGAAGTGATGATTAGGCAAGAAGGGACAGGATTAGGGCGGCGCTGTGGCTCAAAGGAGCAGGGCACCAGCCCCATATACCACAGGTGGTGAGTTCAAACCCAGCCATGGCCAAAAAAAAAAAAAAAAAGGGACGGGATTAATACACAGGTTCCAGGATGGCAGGCTGACACCCAAACAGGGACAGGAGGGAAAGTGGAATACGTGGGAGGCTGGGAGATTCGGGGGTGGGAAGTCCTCATCGGATGACTTTTAATTCCTTGGTGTAGTAAGAATCAAGAAGTTAATATTCGGTATGCACTCAGAGTGTGGGTTGGGGGGAGGGAGCGCCAGTTTGAAGAAGGAAAAGGAAATGAGTGGAAAGTTAATTTCCTAGGGGTCTCTGGGGGGACAGCCATTCCTTTTTCCCTGATAGAACCCACTCCTCAGCACTTGCAACAGACAGAATGCAAATTAAGGACGTTACTGAGAAAGAAAGAGTAACAAGCTATCTTTATTTTTTTAACGGTATAAAATATTCTAAACGTTTAAAACGTATAGAAGGTATGTAGCCATCACCTACAGACACACTACCCAGATTTCATCAATGTTTGTTTCAGGTACGTTTTTAAGAAATAAAACGTGAAGCCAGAGCTGCAGGCCCCTTAGCGCCTCTCCACTTCCATACCCTTTCTCCTCCCCCCTCAAAGTTCACTACCTAATGACAGAAAGCATCAGCCTTTCACAGCCCTGGGGTGACTTTGTTAATCCAAGTGCTGATATTCAATATGTACCTGTTATCTGGGTTGTCAGGGAGATGACCACAGGAAGTGCCGAGGACAAAGCCCGGAGGCTGACGCTGTAGTTGGTGCCCGGACGCAGGTCCAGGCATAGCTCGGGATTCTGGCTGCTGGTCGTGATATTAAAGACCATTTCGTGGGCAAAGTCCGTCTGATACCATCTCTGGCCCCAAATGTGGAACTGAAACACAAAAACGTTCACTGTGTGGATGGCTGGCCTGAGCAGCTCCGAATGCCTTGACATCTGCCCTTTGTCGGGAGTTTTCTTCTTTTCTCCTTATTTATGCCACTGTTTCTTCAAAAAGTGAAGTGGACCCATAAACAAATAGTAGAGTAGTGATACCACAAATATTGTATGCAGAGTATTATTAGTACAATAAATATATTTCTAAGTAAAAATGCACAAAAGGCTGAGGCTCCAATACTGGCCACTTTCTCTTTCCTGCTCTCATGTACAAGGTGATCGTAAAGTTCATGTGCAATTTTAAATTGCAGATGATTTTAAATTGCACGCGGACTTTATGGCCACCCTGTATACCATGCACACACCAAATGCAAAGGCCCATTGGAAAAACTGCAGGAGGAAGGTCAAAGAACCCTTCCCTAGAAAGAAAATGAAAACTCTGAACTAAGCAGGACCTGGATTAGGATACTGCCCCAGCCGGTCCAGTATAAAACCTGGAAAGGATTTCTTCTCCACTCTTCCCCAACACTGTCCTGGAACAGTTCAATGAGAGGCACCCTTTTCTTTCCACTTAATTTCTTCTCATAGCAGCTCATCCCAAGGTCTTTCTCTCTCTTACAATTACATCTAGCTTCAAAACTCCCCCTGCCTAAGCCACGTGCAGTGGCTTGTGCCTATAATCCTAGAACTCTGGGAGGCCGAGGCAGATGGATTGCCTGAAATCAGGAGTTTGAAACCAGCCAGAGCTGGAGCAAGACCCCCGTCTCTAAAAATAGCCAGACATTGTGGCAGGCACCTGTAGTCCCAGCTACTCGGGAGGCTAAGGCAAGAGGATCTCTTGAGCCCAGGAGTTTGAGGTTGCTGTGAGCTGTGATGTCATAGCACTCTACCCAGGACAACAAAGTGACACTCTGTCTCAAAAAAAAAAAAAAAAAAAAGACCCCTGCCTGTTAATGCCAGCACTTTGGGAGGCCGAGAGGGGAAGAACATTTGAGCCCAAGAGTTGGAGATTACAATGAGCTATGACTGCGCCACTGCACTCCACCCTAGGTGACAGAGCAGGATCCTGTCTCAAAAAAATATATAGGCTCAGTGCCTGTGGCTCAAGTGGCTAAGGCGCCAGCCACATACACCTAAGGTGGTAGGTTCGAATCCAGCCTGGCCTGCTAAACAACAATGACGGCTGCAACCAAAAAATAGCCAGGTGTTGTGGCGGGTGCCTATGGTCCCAGCTACTTGGGAGGCAGAGGCAGGAGACTCGCTTGAGCCCAGGAGTTGGAGGTTGCTGTGACCTGTGATACCACAGCACTCTACCCAGGGGGAACAGCTTGAGGCTCTGTCTCAAAAAAAAAAAAAGAATATATATACATATGACTCTTTCAAGTCCCCACTCCAAGAAGACAAAGAAAAGAAGGAACAATGGTCATGCCAAAAAGGGCTGTGGCCACGTACGGCCTTTTCTCTGCAGGAACTGTGTCCAACGCGTGCCTAAAGACAGAGCTATGAAGAAGCTCGTCACTCAGAGCCCAGGGGAGGTCGCAGCTGTCGGGGTGTTTCTGAAGCGAGTGTCTTCAATGCCTATTGCTTCCCAAGCCCTGTGTGAAGCTACATCACAGTGTGAGTTGTGCTGCTCACAGCAAGGGAGTCAGGAGCCTTGCTTGGGAAGCCACCAGGACTGAAGAGCCCTGCCCTGATTGAGACCAGAGGGTGCCACCCCACAACTTCCACCAAAGCCCATGCAAGGAGGTGAGTCCTTGAGGACTGAAGGGAAACTGTCCTTTGGGAAAAAATAAAATGGAACTTAAGCGTCAGTTAATATATGTTTATATATTAATTTAATAATATTATGTATATACAATAATAAATTATACATAAACTATATATTAAATTACAATGTGTATATAATATATATTTATATACATATTCCTCTTCATATTCCCCTTTACTTTCTAGGCAACACCTCCAGACCTTGGTCAGAGACCCTGAGAAGGACAGAGACACGTATGCATAAGCCACTGGATTCCTCCCCTTAGCACTGGCTGAGCACGGACAGCACCCAGACATGTGCACAGAGTAACACTGTGGCTTTCTCACATCTCCCTAAGGCGTCTGTCCTCAAATATGCCATTTTCTTACTTCTTACTACAATTGTCACAGTAAAGCTTCTATTACTAATGGTAGCTACAGAAGTAGCTATTTAGGCTTGTGGATATTGTTTAAACCTCCCACGTGAGATAAACATCCACACAGCCCACTTTGATGACTTACTAAATACATTTCCTCGGCATCAGATGTCTTCATGCTTCTCCACCTCAAACAGGTTTCATTAAATCCTGAAATGTTACTGATGGTCTGTTTTACTACAAGAGAGAAGACAAAAAATACTACCTTTTCATCGAGCCATTTCCCAAGGATAAATGTTTACATAGGATGACTTCTGCAGTGTTTTAATTTAGAAATCAGTAGTAGCAATCTCAAAGATATACCACTCTTGTGTTTAGGTAAACTCAGTCCTGATGAAAGACTTAAGATTCAAAGATACATAATCAGAGGATCCCTCTTTTAAAAAATGTCTGTTTCTTTAAGCTAAAATTGTAATTCACTGTCCTGGGCTGTGGGTTCCCTCATTTATACAAATAAACATGAGTTTGAAATTCTGAGCTGAAAAGTAACATCTCAGCAGAGAATTGCTGCTCCTTGAAGATCTGAAAATAGCTCTCCCAAATAATTAGGTTTTTCATGATGAAAAGGAAGGGAGGAAAGGGTTCTCTTGGCTTCAGCTTCCTCATCTCTTATGATCAAAGAAGCATTTCTCGGCCTCTGCTCAGTTTCATGATAATCAACCTAAAATTAGTTCAGATCTGATATAATCGAATGTACAGGGAAACAGCCCCAAGTAGTCAATAAAAACTACTTATTCAAAACTCTGACATCAGAGGTTACTTTCTTCCACAACGATCTCTGTCTCTGAACTGGAAATAATACAGTCGGCTTGCTAAGAGTTTCACAGAAACACCGTGATGGTGAGTGAGTGATGAACTCCCAAATTACCTGAAGAAAGCAAGTGCCATGGCAGGCAAGCCTGAATTGTGCAACCCCCTGGCCTGACAGGTTCCTATGAATGAAGCCAAGCTGGTGGACATGACCCCTCTCTACGCACTGGGCAGGTCTGCACAGAGAAAACCTGAACCACGGGTCACAGGCTGTACTTTAAATGTTGCAACACAGAGCAGGTAAGGAAAAGGACAAGTGCAGATGAGTCAGGGTAAGGCAACCCCACCTCTGGGTGCAGAAGATGTATTTAGAGATAAGTAGTAGTGGTCCACGCAACCTCCTATTTCTTAAACTTTCAAATGCAAATAGCTCCAATAGTATTAACAGTTCCAGACCCGGTGCAGTGACTCACACCTATAATCCTTGCACTTTTGAGAGGCTGAGGTGGGAGGATTGCTTGAGGTTAAAAGTTCGAGACCAGCCTGAGCAGAAGAAAGGAGATCACCCTTTCTCTACAGAAAGAAAGTCAGAGAGAGAAAGAGAAAGAAAGAAAAAAAGAAGGAAAGAAAGTTTAGCTAGGCATGGTGGTGCACGCCTATAGTCCCAGCTGCTCAGGAAGCTGAGGGAGCAGGATCCCTCAAACCCAGGAGTTTGAAGTTGCAGTGAGCTATGATGACACCACCGCACTCTACCTAGGGCAACAGAGTGAGACCCTGTCTCAAAAATTAATTAACTGGTTAATTAATTAAAATAAATAGTTTCACATTATACAAAAAGGTAGAAAGTTCCCTAACTCATTCAATATGAGTAATACAGCAGCATTGTCAGTAAAAACAAAAACTTGAAGGGGAAAATTACCTAAATATCTATCCATAGTGGGTAAGTTAGCAAAGTAGGGGGAATACTGTATTCCATATCAGTATGTCCACAAAATGTTGTAAAGCCAAAAATTAAAAAAATAAAACAAAACAGCAAGATAAGAATGGGCTGGGCACAGTGATTCATGCCTATAATCCCAGCACTTTGGGAGGCCGAGGATGTCTTGAGGTCAGGGATTCAAGACCAGCTTGGGCAACATAGAGAGACCCAATCTTTACAAAAAGCAGAAAAAATTAGCTGGGCTTGGAGGCACACACCTACACACTCCCAGGAGGCTGAGGCAGGAGGATCACTTGAGCCCAGGTATTTGAGGTTACAGGGAGTAATGATCATGCCACTGCACTCCAGCTTGGGTCACAGAGTGAGACAACATTTCTTTTAAAAAGAGAAAAGAAGAATGCTACATATATAATGATTCCATACATCTTCCTTCTCTTATTCATTTTTAGATGAATAAAAACGAATTCTCTCTTTCTTTTTCCTACCCACTGGGCAAATCTAATCTAGAATCCCGAATTTGAAAAACCAGGCCCGATCTAATCTAGAATCCCAAAGTTGAAAAACCAGGCCCGTAAGAAGGCCTCAGAAAAAAGAAGATTTGGCTCCTAGTTCATTGAATTCTTTGAAACTTTGTTTCTTCTTTATTTATACAGGGAATAACTCCCAGCAACATTAATCATCATTGCCTCTCTGCCCCCCTGGTATCCTGCAATTAACTCAATTACACTTTATGCAATTAATTATTGGTCCTTGCCTATCACCCCTACAGAAGTGAAAGCTCTCTGAGGGGAGAGCCATGTCCCTCATCTTTGTATTTCCAGTGTCCAGGACAGTGGCAGGCACAGCATTCCTGATTATTTAAATGTAAACAATCAGCAATAAGAAGACAGCTAAGCAGCTGGTGTTGCATCAACCCAATGGAATAGAAGTATTCTGAAGAAGACATGGTTTCCACCCATCACCTGCTTTTAATCCAGGAGAGGAGTAGAACAAAAATACAAGGAGGGATATAATACATGTCATAAGGTGTATTTATTTCCTAAATATATGAATTTATGAACTAAAGAAGAGAGAGGGGGTTCCAGGTAGAAGAAGTAGCATGAACAAGAGTGGGTAGATGGGGGTAGAAAAGACTGAAAAGTGTACAGTAGATAACATATGTCGGCTTGGTGCTAGTGACTCAAGCGGCTAAGGCACCAGCCACATACTCCCAAGGTGGCGGGTTCGAATCCAGCCCGGGCCCACCAAACAACAATGATGGCTGCAACCAAAAAATAGCTGGGCATTGTGGCAGGTGCCTGTAGTCCCAGCTATGCGGGAGGCTGAGGCAGGAGACTTGCTTGAGCCCAGGAGTTGGAGGTTGCTGTGAGCTGTGATGCCACAGCACTCTACCCAGGGGGACAGCTGGAGGCTCTTGTCTCAAAAAAAAAAAAAATATATATATATATATATCTGTAATCCCATCTACTCAGGAGGTGGAAGTGGTAGGACGCTGAGCCCAGGAGCTCGGGATCAGCTTAAGCAACATCGTGAGACTCTGTCTCAAAACAATAACAACAATGAAAACAATATATGATAGATCAGAGTTGTAATTACCATGGATAATAGCTGCCCCTTAAATCTAAATCCCTCCACGTCCTCCAAAATATTCTTTGGATTGGCAGGAAGAGCAAATAAAACAATGCAAACCATATGGCGTCATCAAAAATGGAACACAGAGAACACTACCAACTGTTAAGTTACTGTTAAATAGAGCACTAAAAGCCGAAGGCCAGCAAAGCTATCTCTCACCCTTGCACAAGTCTTTGTGGAGAGTGAGGGCTCTCAGCGGACTGTATGAAAGGGAGAAGAGGGAAACAAAGGGCCCTAGAGTGAGCTGGAGTTGCTCCCAGAAACAGCAATTCTACCTCAAATGGGAAAGTACTAAGAAAGAGACCTGGAATAGTCAGAGCACTGAGTGTCAGATAGTGGCACAGCTTCTGGGAAGGGAGAGTAAGGAGGAAGGAAGAGGCTCCCTTCGGAGATAAAGTGGTGATGGGCAAAAGAAGCAAGAGAGAAATGTAAGATCCTACAAAGCAAAAGAGACTCTAAAGCTAGAATACGCAACTCATACCCACCCCTATCAAAGAAAAATCCTTTGAAGAAACTGCAATTTACACAGCGACAGAAGAGGGCGCTCTGAACCTAGAAACCTTGCGAACCATGGTGTCAGAATAGACAAAAGCAGTCTTCATCTAGAACAAAAAGGTATAATCAAAATATTTCAGCTTGTGAAAAGCTCTAAAGGCTGACTAGAAAAGAAAAACTGTAAATAAACCAAAATAAATGTCCTCAAACAAGCATTTGGAGATATGATGAAAACACCTTGAACCAAAAAATTAACAACAAAGATAAACAAAACTTAGGGAGGAAACGAAACAGAAGGGACTGTTCAGGAAAGAAATGAAAATATGAAACAATGTAAGAAATACAGATTAAATTTCGTGGTGCCTAAAGAAGGACAGATTAGAATGAAATCTAATCAGGTACATTGAAAAGTACAGGGACACAACCAAAACGAATGAAAACCAGAAAAAGGACAAAGGAACAAAAAAATAAAGTGGTTGAAATGGAATATAGGCAAAGATCCAATATATGTATAATTAAAGTCTCTGAAGAAGAAAAACAAAACACGGAAACAGAATTAACATTCAAGGCGGGCTCGGTGGCTCGGGCCTGTAATCCTAGCACTCTGGGAGGCGAGGCCAAGGAGGGTGGATCACATGAGCTCAGGAGTTCAAGACCAGCTGGAACAAAAAAATAATCATAAAATTAAATTTTAAAAATCTGTCTAAAGACAAGCCTGAACAATAGTAAGACCCCATCTCTACTAAAATTAGAAAAACTGAGGCAAGAGGATTGTTTGAGCCTGAGAACTTAAGGTTGCTGTGAGCTATGATGCCACAGCACTCTAGTCAGAGCACCAGGGAAACTCTGTCTCAAAAAAAAAAAAAAAAGAATTAAGTTAAAACTGTAATCCAAGACAACTTTACAAAAATAAAACGATCTGAATAGAAATACCAAAACGGTATATCAGGTACCTGAGAAAACTGGCCCCAAACAATCAACCCCCAAACTATGAGATCCAACTTTAAAGATAAAGAAAGAAATTCCACTGGCAGTCTCATACGGGGGCAAAAAATAAAAATAAAAAAATAAAATCCTCAGGGTCTCCACTCAAAGAAATGAACAAATAAGACCCAAGGCAATAGAATTAGGCTGCATCACACTTCTCAAAAACTACGTAAAAAACTGAATATTTTTAAGAAACTCAAATCAAGAAAGTGAGAACTGAGATTTTTACGTCCAGCCAAGCTATCTTTCAAGTATTAAGGCTACAGAGAAACGAAACCATGTGAGAACGCAGAGGCTGCTGTACTCTTGAGGATTAGAAGAGGAGTTTCATTCAAGATATAACTAAGAAGCTCCATTCAGTGAAAGGACTGCTGGTAAGCAGTTGATATATTAAACTGTAGCTCTAAGACCAAAACAAAGATGGGGTAGAGGAGTAACATATAAATGCTATAAAATACAAATAGCAGGGGGGCGGCACCTGTGGCTCAAGGAGTAGGGCGCCGGCCCCATATATTGGAGGTGGTGGATTCAAACCCAGCCCCAGCCAAAAACTGCAAAAAAAAAAAAAAAAAAAAAGAAAATATAAATAACAGACCTACAAAATAGGGAGGAGAAGTGACAGAGAAAAAGGAAAATAAACTAAATGAACATCATAAGATCAGTGATTGTTAAAGGATGACATTAAAAACTAACAAACCGGATGGGAAAAAGTTAGATGAGAAAGCAAGAAATAGGACATTTTTAAAAGGCAGCCACTAGAAAAAATAGTTACAAATCTTCCTTTAAAAATAATAAATGAGGCTCAGTGCCTGTGGCTCAATCAGCTAAGGCGCCAGCCACGTACACCTAAGGTGGCGGGTTCGAATCCCCAGCCCGGGCCCGCCAAACAACAATGATGGCTGCAACCAAAAAATGGCTGGGCGTTGTGGCGGGCGCCTATGGTCCCACCTACTTGGGAGGCGGAGGCAGGAGACTCGCTTGAGCCCAGGAATTGGAGGTTGCTATGAGCTGTGATGCCATAGCACTCTACCCAGGGGGATAGCTTGAGGCTCCATCTCAAAAAAAAATAAAAATAAAAATAATAAATGAAAGTAGAATAGCAAAAAAAGTCACATAAAGAAATGTAGAAAATACAACACATATAAGGTGTTATAAAATAATAGGGCAGACTTGTTTAAACGTATCAGTCCTATCAATAGCTGTACATGGACATGAGTTGCAGATTAAAAGGAAAAAAGATTTTCAGTTTAAAGAGAGCTCAAAAAGAAAAAGATAAAATATCTTCGATTTTTACTGTAATGGAAGATCCAATTAAGTGCTATATACAGAAGGGACACCTGAACAAAATGATCCAGAAAGGCTACAGCCATGGACAATGATAAACCAGACGAGAGGAAACCATAAGAAAATAGAGATCACAATCAAGGTAGAATTCAGGTCTGAAAGTATTAAATACAGCAAAGAAGGACTTTTTTTTGAGACAGAGTCTCACTATGTCACCCTTGGTAGAGTGCCGTGGCATCACAGCTCAGAGCAACCTCCAACTCTTGGGCTTAAGCAATTCTCCTGCCTCAGCCTCGTAGGCAGCTGGGACTACAAGCACCCACCACAATGCCCAGCTATTTTTTGGTTGCAGTTGTCATTGTTGTTTAGCAGGCACAGGCTGGAACCAGCCAGCTTTTGGTGTATGTGGCTAGCGCCCTTCTCACTGAGCTACGGGCACCATGCCAAGAAGGACATTTTTGAATGCTGAAGGCCACAATTTACAAAGACCATATAACACAACCACCTTTGTAAAGAAAAAGAAAGCATGAGAAAGGACACACATATAATAATTATGAAAGCAGAAACTGGGCGGCACCTGTGGCTCAAAGGACTAAGGCGCCAGTCCCATATGCCAGAGGTGACAGGTTCAAACCCAGCCCTGGCCAAAAAAAAAAAAAGAAAGAAAGCAGAAATTAAAGATGGAGAACAAGAATCAGGAATTTTTTTATAAAGGGACAGAAATGTAAATATTTTAAGATTTTGCCGGGCTAGACAGTTCCTGTCACAACTACTCAACTCTGCCTTTGTTCCAAGAGAATTTTATTTATGAAAACAGGTGACAGGTCTGATTTTGCCCACAGGCCATAGTCTGCTAATCCCTGATGTTGGGGGGTGGGAGTAGATAAAATTAATAAACCAAAATCTTAGGAAATACTACAAAATAGATAAACCATTAGCTAACATAATCAAAAAAAGGGAAGAAAATGAAAAAAAGGAAGAAATATTCATGGAAACCAAAGAAAATTCAATAAATTAAACAACACTACTTTGTAGACCAATATACAAATAAATTTAAAAATTTAGATGGGCACTATGGAAAGTCAAGGCAGGAATATCACTTAAGATTAGGAGTTCAAGACCAATCTGGAAAATAGTGAGATCCCTGTGTCTACAAAAAAATTTAAAATTAGGTAGGTACTTTGGTATGTACCTGTGTCCCAGCTACTTGGGAGGCTGAGGCAGGAGGACCACTGGAGCCCAGGAGTTTGAGGTTGCAGTGAGCTATGATGACACCAGTGCACTCTAGCCAGGGAAACAGAATAAGACCTTGTCTCAAAAAATAAGAATAAGTACAAGAAATAATAATAATAAATAAAAACAATAAAACTTAGAACAAGGCCAGGCTCATGCCTAGTCTCCTAGCAGTCTGAGAGGCTAAGGCAAGAGGACTGCTTGAACTCAGGAGTTCAAGACCAGCCTAAGCAAGAGGGAGATGCCACTTCACAGAATTTGATGAATTCTACCAAACCGTCCCAAAGCAGATAGTCCACTGCTACATGAATTGCTCCAGGACATACACAATGAAGGAAACTTGTCAGATTCTTTTTATAAACCAAGAAAAATAACGGTGCCTAAACCTTGATAAAGACAGTGCCACAACAGGAGAGAAAATAATAGATCGACATCAAATATGAATGTGGGTACAGAGATGCTACAGAAAATATTAGTTAACAGAATCCAATACCACATAAGAAAATAACAATGACCAAGTGGGACACGTTTCAGGGAGAGAGAGAGGGACTGTGCACATGGACAAGAAAGGGAAAATTTTTCAATTATATCAAATTTAAAAGTTACAAGTAAATGAAATAAAAAGATATCTTGTATTTCGCCTTCCTCCGTATGTGGAATTAGTGAATATTTTAGACTAAGAAGTTTGTGATCTCTTCTCTGATTTCAGCCGAGGGGAGAACAGTCTCGGAGCCTCTCTGTCTGCACAAATGATTAGAATGTGGAGGTCCTGAAGAGAATGAGATGAACCTTTTGCCTTCAGAGCCATTTAGGACCCATTTAGTGGAGGGCTCCGATTCTAAATAACTTATTCATCTTTATGAGTAAAGATAATGGATACGGTCCTACCTAGCTGGATCTACAAGGTCCTTATCTTTAAAAAGAATAATCATTTACTCTCTCCACACTTGGCACATTCAGATGATTAGATATTCCAAGCAAAATACATGCCAATTTCTGACTTGACCAACTCCAGGTATGGGTTTTTCAGGCTAATGGTTCATAAGAAAAGCAGGTAGACTTCAGACATAATTCTTCCACCGCAGAATTCTATTATAACATTTACCATTTTGTGGGAAAACATCGGAAAAAACGTTTAATTATTCATAGTCTCTATCATCTTTCATTTGTATTTTCATCCTGTGAACAAGAATCAGTTATGGCAGAAGTTTTTTAGAAGGTCAGCACAGATCTCAAGTTATGCACGCTGTTAGAAAACCTGCCAGAGAAAGACACCTTAAGAGTTAAGGTTTTTGGCCAGGGGTGGTGGCTCATGCCTGTAATCCTAGCACTCTGAGAAGGTAAGGCAGATTGCTTGAGTGCAGGCATTTGAGACTCTGTTTCTATTAAAAATAGGAAAATGAGGCTGGTGTTGTGGCAGGTGCCTGTAGTCCCAGCTATTCTAGAGGCTGGGGGAGGAGGATCACTTGAGCCCAGGAATTTGAGGTTGCTGTGAGCTAGGCTGATGCCGTGGCACTATAACCTGGGCAACAAAGTGAGACTCTGTCTCAAAAAAAAAAAAAAAAATAGAAAAGAAAAAAGAGTTACGGTTTTCTATCAGGGCTCTATTCTCCAGAAAAACTGTCCTGTTCCCTCTTCTTTTAATTTCTTTAAAATTTACCAACACTATTTTAGAAATATATAAATGCACGCACACTCCTCTGCTAAAGAGAACAGAATAGCAAGCATTCTTTTATACATAAATGATACGGCTTTAAAATCTCCAATTAGAAGTAGCCTAAATAGACAGTTGGCTTTGCAAGCTAAACATTGTCAAAAAGAATAGCTATAATTCAACTATTCTAAAAGCAAAGTTACTATTTTCATAACTGCTCTATAAACAGCAGGATCATTTTAGTTACCTTGGTGTACACCTTTGTGTACAGTTTATCTGAGAGGGAAGAGGACAACTGGGAGCTTTACTGTTATATTTTATTGAAATTTTTTCTTTAGACAAATTTGATATCCAGTTACAACTACCATGAAATTTTCCAGGCTAACTGTCTGTGACCGTATTAGATAGAGAGGAATGTTGAGGGTTCAATCAGCCATTCATTGGCAGAACAGATTCAAACAATTCCCTTGGCTCAGTTCCCTGGGCTCAACCTTCCAACACAGGCAGGCGGCCTTCTGTTCAGACACCAACCCTTTGTTATTCAATGGGCAACACAGGACAACTGCTCCCTGGGTACTCATGAGAAAGAACATTCTCAAGCTTGATGACACCAAATGTTCTTCAAATCTCGGCTGAGAGAAACAATATTTAAGCAATACCGCGTGAGAGAAATGGACTCCAGTCATACCTCCAAGTATTTAAATAACCTAAAATGACCCCAAATCAAGCCAAATCAGCAGAGAGCAGGCATTTCTAATGCATCTTTCCTGTCCACTCTATGCCAAATTGTGTTATTTTATAATATGAGCCGTGCATTAGAATAATATAAAAGTCAGCCTTAAAATCCTCATTACTAACCAGCTGTAGGGGCAGGTGCTTAGAGCCCCAGCTACTTGGGAGGCTGAGGCGAGAGGATCACTTGAGCCTAAGAGTTTGAGGTTGCTGTGAGCTATGACGCCCATGGTGAGACTCTATCTCAAAAAAAAAAAAAAAAAAAAACTTCATAAAATACTGCACATACATTGCCCTATTTATGAGACAGAAATTCCTACCTAATCTTTCTGTTCGAGAAAAAAAATGTACTTTTCCTGAAAAACACTGCTGTTATAACCTTATGAACAGTGTAATGATTCTCTTTCTGACTGGATTAAAAAACTTATACCCCAATTTGTGATCCATGAACAAGTTGTAAAGATATAAATCACTCTTAACCTTATTCCTACCTTTTTTTAATGTCCCTGTCTTTGTTTTCTTTCTTCTTTAGCTCAGACTTCTAATGTATTACCTTTTATTTTAGACATTCATGCAGATCACTTATCTTAATGGGACATACTCTTTTGTTTAAAAAATTCCATATTTAATATTAATATAAATATAATTAACAAAAAGGAAAAAACAATAGATTTGGCTACATAAATATGTAAAACCTTTATATGTCAAAACACCCCAAATAAAATTTTAAAAAAACATAAAACAGGGTGGACATGGTGGCTCGTGCCTGTAATCCTAGCACTCTGAGAGGCCAAGGCAGGTAGATACCTGCGCTCAGGGGTTCGAGACCAGCCTGAGCAAAGTGAGATCCCTATCTCTACTAGAAACAGGAAAACTAGCTGGGCTTTGTGACAGACACCAGTAGTCCCAGTTACCCAGGAGGCTGAGGCAAGAGGATTGCTTGAGCTCAAGAGTTTGGGGTTGCCGTGAGCTATGATGCCATAGCACTCCACCCAGGGTGACAGTGAGACTCTGTCTCAAATAAAATAATAATAAATAAAAACATTAACAGGAGAAAGGTTTGACAAAAATAATAATCAAAAGACTAATGCTCTTACTATATGAATAAATTACATACATCAATAAGAATACAAAACAGACCGGGTGTAGTGGCTCATACCTGTAATCCTACCACTTTGGAATCCAAGCTGGAAGGATTGCCTGAGGCCAGGAGTTTGCGACCAGCCTGAGCAAGAACAAGAGCCCTGTCTCTACAAAAAATATAAAAATTAGCTGGGCATGGTGGCACACTCCTGTAGTCCCAGCTACTCTGAAGACTGAGGCAGGAGGATCACTTGAGCACAGGAGTTTAAGGTTGCTATGAGCTATGGTGACAATACTGCACTCTAGCTCAGGCAAGAGAACAAAACCCTATCTCAAAATAAAAGAACCCACAAAATTGGATAAATAAAATGATGATAAATCAATTCAACAAATGGGATGTTGAAATAAGTGAATTTAAAGGAAGCTAAAAGTAATGTGAATTGCTCTCCAAACATAGACTTCCAGAATTATAATGTGCATTTCCTCTTCAAACCTCTAACATTACAGAAGAAAATTAATTAGCTTGTTCAAGTATGTTAAAGGTTGCCATTTACCTGTCTTCCCATTTCCATAAAGAAAAGGACTATTTTGGCTTCTCTCCACTCCCTACTCGTTAGTACTCAAAGGAGGTATCATCTATACGTAATCTAAATGGTGGGAGACTATTTTTCTCAAGTCACATTTCCTAGTTGACAAAGTTCATATATTACAGGTCATCACCCAAACAAGATGCAGACTCTTGCTCTCAGCCACCTGCCTGTGCTTAGATAGAAAGGGCATGATACTATCTCCAGGCTCCAAGAGTAAACAGCACCTGCTCACTGCTCTTTCCCCTGCCTTTCAGTCTGAAACTGAGTGGGTAAACCGTGCAAAGCTCCCTGACACACCCAACTGCCCACAGTCCGGGGGAAAGGAGAAGGAAGCCCCATTTGGCCACATATCTAGACCTCATCCTCCAATATGCCTTTTATCTGAAACTTGGCGTTGGAGGGAGTTCCTGGGAACTTGCTGAGACTGATACTTTACTTCTCAATTATCTGTCTGTCCTGTGTAATCTCAGCTAGAAAGGAGGTGGTATGATCCAGTCTTTCCCTGAAAAATACAGATACAGCAATTGAGACCTTGAGTATAAAGACAAGAGCAGCCACTGGGAGCCAAGAACCATGCAGATGATGGGGGTTCTTGGTCTCTGCCGCTAGAATGCAGGAATAGGAAACCTTTGCAAACCAGGCAAACCTTTAACACAGAGACTTCTTACACATGAGCAGACAGAAATATTTTAGCTATCATTTTTTTGTTATCATTTCTTTACCTATGAAGGCCTTTAAATTGCCCCAAAATAGATATAGTCTATGTGGCTAGAGCAGCACCACTCAAAACGTGGATTGACAGCATTGGCAAAGCCTGGGACCCTACCAGAAATGAAAATGTGGGATCCCTATTCCAGACCTACTGAATCAGAGCCTCTAGAATGGAGCCCAGAAACCTGTTTTAATAAGCTCTCCAGGTAATTCTTATGCCTGCAAAGGTTTGATGCACAAAAGTAGCATCTGTAGGAGATTTTGGAACTATTTTAAAGAGCATTTCGGGGAGCTGGACATTAGGAGCTAATACTAGATATGCTGCCCCAATTCCGTTCCCTTATATCTCATTCGGAACTTCAGGGCTAAGGAGAAAATTATGAAATGATTGGACCCTGGAAACCCTACGGTTTTTCCATAGGTTCAGGATTCACCCCAACACCACAGGCTTTCAAATTGCTTCAGATTATTTATTTCACAGAAACCCAGACTGGGGATTCTACCAAAGGGATTCTTCTTAGGTTGAAAAAGGAAAAAAAAATCCAGTGGAATTATTACAAATTCAAGTGTTAAGAAGGAATAATACAAAGTATATGCCTAGATGGCTCGGTGCCTGTAGCTCAGTGCTAGGGCGCCAGCCACGTACACCAGAGCTGATGGGTTCAAATCCAGCCCAGGCCTGCCAAACAACAATGACAACTACAACCAAAAAATAGCTGGGCGTTGTGGCGGGTGCCTGTAGTCCCAGCTACCTTGGGAGGCTGAGGCAAGAGAATGGCGTAAGAGTTGGAGGTTGCTGTGAGCTGTGACACCATGGCACTCCACCCAGGGTGACAGCTTGAGACTCTGTCTCAAACAAACCAAAAAAGGAGTATATGCCTAGAACTCTCTTTCTCTAGAAGTGAGATTTTCCCAGGCTCTGGAAAATAAATGAAATCAATGTACAAAACAGGCTTTGGACCTACAGCTAGAATAAGATTAGGCAAAAATGAAATAAAGTAAAGGAAGCAGCACTAAGAAGAAGAAAATTTGAAATCATGTTGATCCACCCAGAAAAATATGACAAGAAAAAGTTTTAAACAGGGGAGCCAGAATAGGCATTAATAGGGAACTCCCCCTTGATAATTACAACCGGGATAATCTGTAGTTACAGGAAATATGAACCTATTTAAAAAGAGAAAGACTAGAAAAGACCAGTGGAGAATTCTTCAAATATCGTTAAGCGAGTTTCAGATGGCATTGTTTTTTTCTTTTTAAAACAGAGTCTCGCTTTGTCACCCTTGGTCGAGTGCCAGCGCTGGGTCATAGGCTGAACTGAACAGAAATAAATACCTCCTGACAAAAGTGAGGGTGGGCAGAATTGAGCCACTTGAAATACTTGAACCACTGGGTGTTTGTTGCAGATGCAGAACTCTCTGGCATCATTTTCTCTCTCTATGGAGACCTCACATATGGCAACTTCCACAGTAATGGGTTAGGAGAACCAAAACCTAAGTCTGAAAACAAAAAGCAAACGTAGAGAAGGAAAGTACTAAGACCTAAAAGAAGAGGGAAAGTCCTGGCTGGGGAGAAAAATAAGCAGAAACAACTTCGATGGAAGGCTATAATCCTAGCACTCTGGGAGGCCAAGGTGGGTAGATTACCTGAGCTCAGGAGTTCCAGAACAGGCCCAGCAAGATTGAGACCCCATCTCTAAAAATAGCTGGGTGTCGTGGCCGCCACCTGCAATCCCAGCTAGTTGGGAGGCTGAGGCAAGAGGATCACTTGAGCCCAGGACTTTGAGGTTGCTGTGAGCTATGACACCACAGCACTCTACCAAAGGTGGCAAAGTGAGACTGTGCATCAACAAAAATAAAAAATAATAAAATAAAGGCTTAAAGCTCCGCTAGAACTGCCGGAACAATAGGAACACTCCGGGAAAGCTGGAGGCTTATCTCTCAGATGCAGAAAAGGAAACAATGGCAGGAAGGAATGTGTCAGTTCCTATCAAAGAAATGCACACAACTTAAGTCTCAGAAACTCAGTTTTAAGGAAAAGTGGAGACTGGGTAAAATCCCAGAGGAGTCCCCGGACCTCCTTAGGCCAGAAACATAATAGCAGCTCAAGAAATCAGCCCAGGGCGATTTTCCATGAGAGACACACGTGAACCCTCCTAACCAGGAATCGGGATTCAGAGGCAGACATTCTATAATAAGAGCCCATGGAGTTCAGAACGACATCAATTCCTGGGAACTTTCTAGGGATAGAAAAATTTGGAGAAAAGAACAGGAAATTGAGACTTAACACATAAAGACGATGTGTTTCACTTGAAGAATTTCCTACTATAAGTGTGGGGTATGCTGCCCAGAAAGAAAGGAGATCCTTTCTTTGTTTCTTTCTTTTTTTTTTTTTTTTTTTGAGACAGTCTCACTACGTCGCCCTCAGTAGAGCTATGGGTGCTGAGCCAAGAAAGGAGATTCTTTCACTCAGCAGATATAGACCTGCAGCAATGGCAAACGGTGGGTAAAAATAGGGCTCGAGTGAGAAATGAAAATGAAATGGTTCTAAATACTTGGAACAGTCATCAGGAAAGACTTAGAGCCACCATCGCAAAAACATATGGGAAGCACAGTGCCAAAATGAATTCAACTAACCTGATTAGAGAGTTCCTGATCCAAGTTTAACCTGACAGGTGGTGGGCTCCAGACTGCTTGGTAACCTATAGAGGCTGAATAATTGCTCCATTATGTGTAAGACTAGTAGTAATTTAGGGTCCACGTTGCAAAGGAGAATAGAACAAGAGACTTCTTTCTGAACTTGACACCAGGAGCCCCCCCACCATACTCAAGCTAGAGTTTAGACCTCATGTCCTACCACTGTCCCCCGTTCACTGTGCTCCAGCCATACTGACTTCCTTCACATTCCTAGACAATGCAAGGCCATACCTGCCTCAGGACCTTAGCACTTGCCATTCCCCCTGTACTCTGAAGGAGTAATATTTATTACAAACAAGGTTTCTAGGGTATAACAGATGAATACGCTCTCCATTCCAGTAGGATGGCTCTGGCTCAGTAGAGAAGACATTGGAGAGGGAAGAATTTGGGACTTTAATGCATTTACAGTTTAGTTTACCAAAGGTGTTGGTTTTTAGACTTTAATATACCTCCAAGAATTCAATAATTGGAGAGAATTCACATTCAAATCGTGAGCATCATTAGGCAGTTGGAAATGTATTTGGGGCTTAAGTTTATGACGTCAGGAGGTGCTCCTTGTACAGGCTCTGCCGATTCAGATAGGACAAGGCAGCCAGGCACAATGTGAGATGAAAAATAGAATAAAACGTCATTTCAGCCTCCATGGTCTTCATTAGCATCCAGCGCATTTCAGAATCCTCTAACCTGCCCACCCGGAGCAGCGGTGAGTATCAGAGAGAGGCCACAGGGAGGTTGGAGGACCTTCCTTAATCTACTGTTTTCCTTCAAAGGGGCAGCCTCTTCTGGTTGTCATAAATTTGTCTGTTAAAAAAGATGAGAGAACAAAAGAAACTGCAGCAATGTCTGCGCCCCTTCCCACTAGGGGGAGCTGTGGAGTTAACACAGGACTTTCACAGGGCTTCTCCAAAAGGATACAAAGGAAATTTTTAAGGAGCCAACCTTAGAAAGACTGCCCTTCTATAGGTCGGGTCAATATGCTTAGACACTGCCTAGTCATGAGACTGCCTTGTCCTGCAGGTGCCAAACACACTGGTGCTCACCTTTCTGGTCTCCTACAAGTTGGTTCTGATTTTCCATAATGAATACGCTAGGGTTCAGTTGTCTTAAATTTGGGCTAAGAAATAAAACACTGAATTATTGATCTAGGATTGTCAGAGAGCTCTGAATAAAGAAGCCCCTTCTTGGTCTATATATCCTCTGTGGGTAGGGGGTAAGCGATAAGATTCAGGCAGAATGTAACAAAGTTTGTTAGAACTACAGCCTGGGTCTTGGGACTCCCAGACTAGCATTCTTTATGCTCCCCACATTGTACAGTTTGGTCCATAAGCTTAACTTGCTGTCCCGAGGTACACGGCAGAAAGACATCGGCACCTACCTGCTGGTGCGGTTGTGATCCCTGTCTGCACTGTGTGCTCCTCAGCAGATCCCAGCAGGGTGACAGTCACTGTGTAAGTGGTTGTCGGGGACAGATCCAAACACACTACTGGAGCCCGTTCCCTCGTTGTGAAGTTAAATGATGTTGCATGATAAACGTGATCCAGATACCACCTTTGACCCAGAACTTTAAACTGTCGTGAGATTTAAGAAAGCCTTGCATTAAATTTTCTGTTGGCTTGCAGTTGTCTACACTATAAGCAAAATAGAGTTGAAGCAGCAAAGCTCCTTCTATTTATCCTTACCCCTCAGAATTATTTTTAATACACTAACAACCTGAACTTTACAAAGCTACCTTACCTTTCCTACTCTTCCCCTATAAACAGGTGTGAGACTAAGTTTAAAAGGTGTAACTGTATCTCAGAGGAACAGAATGCCAGACTATTATTCTAAAGTAATCCCTTGTTGGCCACCCAAGGGAAAGAAATTGAACTGGGGTGATTAGGCAACATTCTTTCAGTTTCTTTCATTATAAGGAATCCATGGACAAGCCTCATAGAGCAGAGTACTTAAACTTTATGAGGACTGCCCCTGATGATGCATTGAAAGCAACTATGCAGTGGTGATTCATTTGATCCTTCCTATGAGAACTCTGGTAAAAGAGCTTGTGATTCATGGAGTCATTAAACACATTGTCACCCAATCATACTTTACCCACCCAGGGCCAATTCAAGCAGCAAGTATAGGAAGTTACAGAGAAAAATCTCTTATGAAGGTCCTGTAAGTAATAGGATCCAACTTTGATCAGTGAGTGTGCTTTAGCTGGTGGAGACGCCCACCTGTCTAGTGTTTCCAAGGATGCTGGCATCACTGTCCACACCACCCTCTCTCCAGCCTCATCACTGTCAATCACTGACTCTTCCCCATCAAGCTCCCACAGCTTTCCAAAACCTTGACACCTAGCTCACAAAAATTCCTTGGGCCTAAACTCTTCCAAATTTTCTCAGGTAACATAAAGATCTTTATGGATAAGTCATCAGAACTTGACTTCAGACTTCCTCGAGCTCGATGCTATGAACTGCTTCCACTCCACTTCAGCCGCCGGAACGCACAGCCACATTCTAGACTGTGTCATCCTCAGAGTTGCTCCCCCAAGATCTTGCAGTGGCCCCCCCATATGTCATGACACTTCCTTGTGAGGCATAACACGTGTTCCTGTGTGTTTGGGCAAGATGTGGTTTCTCTTTTGCAAACTGCTCTGCAACGTTCACTTGTTCCCAGGGGATTTAAGAGTCTTTCCCATATTATATGAATTAATCTTCATCTAATATATTTTAAAAAGGAATTCCTCTTTCAGTTTTATTCTTTAATCAAGTTAGCATAGGATAGGAAGTAGAAATCATTTGTCTTCTTAACCTAGTAGTTAAGCAGTTGTCCCAGAACCACTTATTGAATAAAACCTTTCTTCCTCTACTGATTTGAAAAATCATCTTTATCATATAAAAACTATTTAGGTACTTGAATATGTTCTTAGCCTTAGTGCTCTTTCTTTTCTTTTTTTTTTTTTTTTTTTGCAGTTTTTTGGCCGGGGCTGGGTTTGAACCCACTACCTCTGTCATATGGAGCTGGCGCCCTACCCTTCTGAGCCACAGGCAATACCCAGCCTTAGTGTTCTTCCTAATAAAGAAATTTTAACATTTCACTTTGCCTGCTTAAAATCCTCTACCGGCTCCATATAGACATCAAAATAAAATCTAAATTCGAAAGCTCAGTGGCGCATGACCTCACCATTGCTTAGATTTTTGCCTCATTTTTTTCCTACTCTGCTTGGCTCTCTCTGTTATCCAATATGCTACTCTACTTGCCCACAATGCCCTTCTTCAACCTCTCTCTGACCCTTTCACCTGGCTAATTCCTCCTTATTTTCTCCGACACAGCATGGTCTCTTCCTCTTAAAAAAATACATACCTGGACATACACATACACAAACACAAAATATTCTCCTCCATTATTTATTGACTTTTTATCAAAGCACTCATTACATCATTTCGTAGTTGTTTACCTGGATTTTTCTATTAGTCTGAACTGGAATCTGGGTCCCGGCACATAATATTCTTCTAGTAAGTGGTTATTGTATAAATTACTTAATTTTAATTCTTATGGAGTTTACTCTCTGCCAGATGATTGGCTAGGCACTAAAAATGACACAAAGATAAATCCTAGTTCCTGCCTGAGTTTATTTATAATTTTACTTGTGATGTTCAAAAAAATCAAATGAGGGCCAACAGTCATGCAATGAATTTCTCAAAAATCTACTCTAAAATGTGAATTAGGTGGCAAAATAAGCTCCCATTATTTATTTTTTTTTTTTTTTGAGACAGAGCCTCAAGCTATCCCCCTGGGTAGAGTGCCATGGCATCACAGCTCATAGCAACCTCCAACTCCTGGGCTCAAGCGAGTCTCCTGCCTCAGCCTCCCAAGTAGCTGGGACCACA